>JZKD02S1697386.1:121920-132059 GCA_000966675.3 Picea glauca
TTAGTTTCATTTAGGTGAGAACACACCTTAGGTGGCATCTCCAACTTCATTGGTATCTACTTGGATTTAATACAATCCTATCCCAAAAGTCATATAAATATGGGATGTATGTACTCTTTATTTTCAAGGTGGTAAGAGTGAGGAGCTCATTATTGAATATATGTTTATGTGGAAATCATGTCTAGGCTAATTTATGATCTAGGGTAAAACCTATGATTTTAATAGTTGATGCTAAGGAATTTAAGGGCAAAGCTAGGGGTTTTGTGTTAGTTAAGGCCCCTAGTAAACAAATTATCTTTTTGAAAAAAAATGTACCTCCTTAGGATGAATGTGGTGATTATGTGATAGAGAATATTAATGATTTGAACACTTTGGTAAGACATTTATCCTTTGTTGATATTTTAATGTTTTAATAAGATAAGTGTATTAATTTGTAATGTTTTTTGATAGATTCATGGGATAATATAGTTGTATCCATTAGTAGTACACTAATTGTACATTAAATTTTGAGGATGTGGTTGTATCTTTTTTATAAAAAAAAATGGAGCAAAAATCCATGGAGGGTCTCTCAAGGGATGCATAGCCTATTCGACATCATCCCCAAGATGTAAATAAAAATAAATGACAAGATAGATTGAAGTCTAAATGTAAATCTAAATCTCTTGGAAAGTTTATAAGGAGATGTTGATAATGAGGTAAATTTGGGTACTTCAAGAAAGATTTCAAATATAAGAATATTGACATAGGTAAGGTATTGAATGATTCCCATCCATGGAAATGAAGACCTCCATAGAAGGAGGATGGGATTTATACTTGGCATCTATAAGCACACATTTAGATCGTAGTGTATTGTTGATTGACTTGGGAGATTATATTCATGACTCCTCATAGTGAGTGGATTTATAAATATGAAATGTATATTGAGGCGATGTCTTCTAAGCATATAAATCAACAACCAAAAACATAGGATGTGGAATGACCAAGATAATAATCATAGATGGAAGGGTTAAAACTATCCATGGAGCTCTACATATTCCAAGATTATCTAGAAACATGATATATGTGAGTAATATGAGTGATGTGGGTTAGTAGAAAATATTTTAAAAGGATTCTTATAAGAATTTTCAAGGAGCAACAATGTTGGCAAAGGGATTTTAGACTAGGAAATTATACTAGTTGTTGGGAAGTGCTATGACTAATGGGTATAATAGTTTTGTTGTGCCTAAGGTGAGATAATAAGTAGAGAAGACCCTTATTGTCCTTAAAGTGAAGGAAATTATTTGACATCAAAGAATGGTAGATATTGGAAAGAAGGCTCTTTCAATTTTGCATTAAAAAGCTATGGTTGAAGGAATTTCTTAATGCTCAAATTTTCATTTCTATGAACATTGTGTTTATCATGGTAAACAAAATTAGGTAAGGTTTCCATTTGTTGCAACAACAAAAAAAGGGATTATGGGGCTGATACATAATTTTGTGAATGGACATGCATGTTCCATCACTAGGTAAAGCTATTCACTTTGTTTCATTTATGGATAATATAATTTATCGAGAAATACATTGACATATTTCCCATAAAAAAAATTGAGGTCTTTAGTAGATTCAAAGAGTTTTAAGATTCTTTTGGAAAAATACACAAAGAAGAAGATAAAGGTGTTGATGATAGATAATGATGGAGAGTTCCATGGAAATGACGTTGTGCAATTTTATAAACAATATGGTATAAAAAGGTAGCCCCAAGGGTTAGCTCAAGTGGTTCTGAGTCATACACGAAGCTATCCCCGACAAAAGGAGGTCATAGGTTCAAATAAATTGTTCCTTCTTAGGGTTAGGCCCCGCAATGAGAGCTGATGGCTTACCCCGTTCACCATCCATGAAGTGGGGAAGTACTTAGGGGTTTCTCATGAATTCTTACCTCGAAAAAAAAATAAAAAAAAAATTGTATAATAAGGAAAAATACTACTCCATTCATACCTCAATAGAATGGAGTTTCCAAAATAATAATATTGATGGAAAGTGAAAGAGTTATGTTCAATGACCACAACAATTCTATGTATAGGTAGTATAAACTAAATGTTATGTAGAAAAAAGATCGTCCTCATTAGCGTTGGTTGATAAAACTTCAAATGAGGCATGGACTAGTAATAAACCCTATTTTTCGCATGTTTTGTTTTTTTGGTTGTGATGATTATTTGCATGTTCCAAAGGAGAAAAGTAGGATCTCATGAACTAAATAAAAAACAAGCAATGTTATTGGTTATAAAGATGTTGTAAAAGGCCTCAAACTTTGCATTCTAGTAACAAGGAATATTGAACTTTTATTCGAGTTCTAATATATGGAGAACATAAATTGACTCCCATGTAGGAAGACAAACCAAGAGATAAAGAGCATGAGAGATTGCAGTTTGAGTTGGATGATGGAGAATCTAACTAAGGAAATCAAGATGAACTAGAAGAGGAAGAACCTCAAGTTTTAGTGTAGAGGAGATCGGTTTGGGAAATAAGACAAATACAAAGGTATAGTCCAGCTAATTTCATTGGTTTTTTTTTTTATCTTCTACTATTGATGATCCTAGAATTGTTAGGGGGGTGGTTTATTCGTAAGAAACTAAACTATGTAAGAAGGTCATAGAAAAGTGATATTCCGAGGTTGAGGGAACTAATTTGCATGAGATTTTATTTCCTATTGTTAATTTAGCTTCTATAATATTTCTTTTGTACATCACTGTTGGATTTGACCTTAGAATAGAGAAAATGGATGTTTAGAAAACATTCCTACATGGTGATAATGAATAATAAATCTACATGAAACAATCAAAATGTTTTATACTGAAGGGGATAAAGAGTTTGTTTTCTCATTGAAGAAGTATCTCTATGAAGTAAAGAAATATCCAAGACTCTATTATTAAAAGTTTGATAATTATATAAAATTATTGCATTTGACTTTGGAATAGATAAAATGGATGTTTAGACAAGATTCGTACATGGGGATTTTGAAGAAAAAATCTACATGAAAAAATCAAAATGTTTTATAATGAAGGGAATAAAGAGTTGGTTTGCACATTGAACAACTCTCTCTATGGATTAAATAAATATCCAAGAATCCATTATTAAAAGTTTCATAATTATATATTAGGACTTGAATTTTGAAGAATGAAAGTCGATCTCTATGTCTATTCCAAGAAAGTTGGTGTTTATTTTGTTTGCGGTTTACATGTTGATGATATGTCACTAATTCAAAACAACTAGGAAGTAATCAAGGATGTTAAATCATAGTTTTCAATTATGTTTGATATGAAGGAACTTGCTTTCTCAAAATGTATTTCAGGCATGTAAAATTAAAAGGGATTGATTAGACATGAAATTTAGATGATTAAATTGGAGGAAATATTATCCACAATGCTCAAAAAAATCAACAATAATAGTCATTTTTTTTCAATGTTTCATATCTCTTAATTGGATCCATCATTAGGATAATTAATAAAATGAGAGAAGAGGTTAGTCTTGCAATAAATAGTGATAAGAAAAGAGAGAAAAACCCTAAAATATAATAATTAGAAAGAATATGCTAACAAAGAAATAAAAACATAAAAATATTAACAAAAACTAAGAGAACATGTAAGTTATACTCCTAAATAAATTAGAGAAAAATAAAAATACTAAAGCTAAAAAGTAAAGAACAATAATAAAAAAAAAATATAAGAAAGAAGTAATAATAACCTAGAATAGTAAATAAATAAGCCCTAAAAACATAATTATAGAATCATAATACCAAACAAAACCATAATTATAAAATTATAATACCAAAAAAATATCGAATAAACTATTATGTAATCAATTAAACAACAATTAATATTATTACATTATAATAATACATAATATTAATATAAGGCTAAAGCCTTCAAATGTAAAATAACCCTAACAACATAAGGTAAACAAAAATGTAAAATAATCCTAACAACATAAGGTAAGAAGAAGAAGAATCCTAAAATAAAAATTAACAATTAACATGAATATGAAAACAAAAAAACTAAAACATAAAAATAATAACAAAAAATAAGAGAATATATTTGCTATAGTAAAAAACAAATTAGATAAATATGAATATATTATGCCTAAAAAGTAAAGAACAATAAAAACTAAAAAAAACAATAATAATCACCTATAATACAGTAAATAATCCCAATCATAATATAACTAAAACCATATTTATATAATCATAATACCTCAACAAATAGAACAATACCCATAAGAGTCCATACTAAGTTTAATGAACTTAATAATAATGATAATACTATTATGTAATTAAATAAAGAATAATTAATATTATTACATCAAAATAATACATAATTTTAATATAAAACTAAAACTAAAATAAACCCTAACAAAAAAAATTAAAAAAACCAAATATCTCAACAAATATAGAACAATACCCATAAAAGACCATGCTAAGTTTAATGACCTTAATAATGGTAATATTTTTATGTAATTAAATAAAGAATAATTAATATTATTACATTAGAATAATACATAAATTTAATATAAAATTAAATCCTTAAAATGTAAAATAAATAAAACCTAAAAAAACAAAAAAAAACAAATACCTCAACAAATAGAACAATACCCATAAGAGGCCATGCTAAGTTTAATGACCTTAATAATGATAATATTTTTATGTAATTAAATAAAGAATAATTAATATTATTACATTGGAATAATATATAAATTTAATATAAAATTAAAGCCTTAAAATGTAAAATAAACCCTAACAAAATAACATTAAAAAAAACCAAGAACATAAATAAAAAAAAATTAAATTCTAATAAAAACAAACAAAGAAGAAATAAAATAAAAAACAAATATTAGAAGAAAGAAAGAAAACCTAGACCAACAAACAAAAAAGAATAGACTGAAACCTAAACCGAAAACTCAAACAATAAAGATAATAAACCTAAAAGACAGATAAAAAAAAATAGAAAATAAGGACACACTAAGTAAGAAAAGGCTAAGAAAGATAAGTGGAATGTAAAATAAACAATCACAAAAACTAGAAAAATAAAATAAGGACACACTAAGTAAGAAAATGTAAGAAAATGCTAAGCAACTAAAGAAAGACAAACGAAATAAACAAAATGAAGGGTAAGACCGTGATTATCATAAAGGTCATGTCAACTAGAAGGTAAAAGAAACGAATCAAAAAAGCTAGGAAAACACACAATAAAACCCTAAAAACAAAAAAATATCAAAAATAAAAATAAGATTAAGAAAAATAATAGAAGGGAAAAGAAAAGAAATATTTGAAAGGGAAACAAGAAAACAAGAAACAAAATAAATAAAAATCTTAAACAATAAAATTAGATGAAAAGATAAGAGGTTTGATAAAAATTAAAAAGTAGATGAAAAGATAAGAGGACCGATAAAAAGTAAAAAGAAGGAGAAAGAATCAAGGAAAACACCAGGAAAGAAGAATAGAAACAAAAGAAAGAGTAGACAAGAGAAACACCACATGAAGGAGGCAGAGGAAAGAGACACGGCACAACATGTTCAAACTACATGGTTTTGGTATGGCATATCAATGAAATCTAGTTTCCACTTATCCCTAGACCCCCATTCCTATTAAGGTTGTTAGGGTGTATAATGATTTCAATAGTTTCTCTAATTCTATTCTTGAAGTGGAGATATTCTTTGGCCAGGATTTTGGTGTCTTCAAGGCACACATGGTGTTTGGTTATTGTTGGATTGCTTGACTAATGTTGAAGTGCATGTGAGCTCATTCTTAATATAGACTCCATCCTCTTTAATCCTTATTTGAAATGATCACCCGGTTTCTATGATGTGGTGTTTTCCACAAGTGTATTCTACCTTATAGACCCCTTTATGTTGGCATTGGTCCATGGTATCCTTTACTAATTTCATCTTTTGTCTAATGGTTTCAAGGGGTTTAAAAGAGGTGATGATTTCCTTTTATATTAGAACCTTGGTGATCATATTGGTGACCCCTTTGATGTAGGGAAGGTGGGTTATCTGATTGGGTTGAATTTCTCTAGAATGGGGCTCACCTCTTGTCCTAACCATGCGTTGTTTTATTGCAACAATGATATCCTCATTCCTATAACCTATTCTCTTGAAAACCTTGGCAAGTTGATCTTTTTCCTATTCAAGGTAGTCTTCATCAGAGATTCTAATGGCTCTCTGTTGTAGGAAAATTCTTCTGTGGACAAGTGAATGCCCTCTTAGATCTTAGACCCCTATGACCAAGACAGAAGAATGCTAACTTTGAACACTAACATTCCTTTAAATGTAGTTAAACTATTCAAGGGAAAAGAGGGAGAAAGTATGAGTACCTTTTTATGAAGTTTTTCCTTTCTCAGTTCGGGTTGAACTTGATCTTCAAGTCCTTCAATGAGTTCTACAATCCAATAGACAATGAAGACAAAACATACTTCCTATTCTACCAAGATGAATTTAAAACTAGATTCATCCAAAGAGACAAGCCCGTGCAAATGTATACAAACTTGAAGGAAACAATCCAAGCATGTATATTAATGAGAACATAACAAGGTTCTTACAAAGTGTAGATGTAGATGTAGCAACCTCAACAAGTCCTCCTAATGCAAAAAGCTCCCAAAATCATAGGTTCAATATCCTAAAGATTTCTCCCAAGACCATAGGTTTGATACCGCAAATATCCACTATCCTCCTCCACGGAAATCCCTCATATATAGGATTTTGAGGCTTAACCACCATGGAGAGGATCACTCGTCAGATCCACTAAAAAGAGATCTGAAAGATATTTAGGGAGAAAATGTCTCTTAAGGATTTTAAGGAGGAAATATCTCTCAAGGATTTTAAGGAGAAAATATTTCAACCATCCATGAGATCCTCCACCTTCCCTAAAAAAATAGGAAACCAAATGTGAGGTGGATTCTCACACTTAATTAATTTTTCTTTTATGAATATTAATAATAATTCATGTGCACTTGGAATTTTGGCCTTCATGTAATATATCCCTCCTCCACATTGACTAAGGATTGTGACATAGGTTATTTCATGGTGTCAAGGTGTATGAGACACTTATATGACACTTACGACACTTAGGGCGAGGTACCTAGGTGTGGAAATTTCATGTGTAATAGAATGCCCCCTAAAGTGTGAGGTCGGAAGAGAGAATGATGGCCGAAACACTTTACAAATATTTAATACAAGGGTGTGGAGTTGGAGAACCTGGAAGAAGCTGCAAATCAAACAATATTAATATATGTTCCATTTCCGAGGCAAGCATACCTATGCTCGAAATACAAGATGACTCAAAGCACGAACGTCAACCAATACACTGCGGATCCATGAAAAATATTGACTAAGGATATTGCCACCAAAGATACAATGTGGATCCATACCTCCATGACATGAACTAATCATAGCCATGAAAAATACACAATGGAGCTATGAGATGATAAAACATAGCCATGGACCAATATAATGTGGATCTATGTGACCATCTATACATCAACATGCGCAAATGATCTCCTCCGCAACTTGGGCAAATAATTTTAACAGAGTGAATGCTCAAACCAGGGTCTTTGTCTGAATCTCGATGTGATAGGAATCTAGCAATGTGAATAGATGTTTTGATGTCGAACATGGTTTAAACCACTTGATTACCAGTCATTAAGGTAAACCATTAACAAGTGTGAGGGAAATAAACAATGATGTCAATGACTCCCAAGGTATCCTAGTACATTCCAACGAATATGAATAAATGAGCTAAAGTCGAACATTCATGGAATCATGTGATATGAGGTCATTGATGTAAACCCACTATAGGAAGTGAGGAGGCCTACCATTGAGGCATGCAGGTCCCAAGGTACTAACTGGTTTCTAAGTCTAAGTCTTGGATGATCTATTGAAGTCGACAGGAAAAGACTCGTCGAAGGAGGGCCTTGATGTATCCCCCATCAATGACACAAAACTGACATAGAGATGTAAGATGGTGAATCAAATGAGTATGGACTGACACGGGTATTGAAACTTGAAATTTGTGATGGCCGAGTCTTGAGACAAATAGTTCCCTTGAACAATGAGGCACAAACAAAAGAAACATGACATGGACCAAAACATGATGCCGTGGATACTGTGACTTTCGTCGGGTGACCCAAAGGAGTAAATAAACTGAGAGGATTGGTTTAGTGCAGAGGTTCAACAGGTAGAAATGTATGTAAAGACAATATATCGTGTTCAAGGGAGACTGCAAGAGTGACCTGTGATGATTCCAAATAATGGCTTGGCTTGCTTCCTTCAAATTTTCCGCCATCCAGATAGACGAGTACCTCTTTATATTTTTAAGAGTTCGAGGAGGATAACACATGCTCTATATAACTCACCTTTGGTAAGTTCCTCTTTTTTTTTTTAACAAACCAGAATAAGTAAGGGTTCGGTCCCATATGGGTCGTTCAATGTGTAGTTTAGCGAGTCCAGAGAAGGAAAAATCAATGGTTTTTCATGTTTAGAGAGTCTGAAAAGAACTTAAAGGCGACTCCGAGTTTTTTCTTTTTCTTAATTTTAGTCTCATGAGGCCGAAAAAGAGATAAACTACCACTCGAAAGACGCCCTTTCAAACCTTTTAATGAGTGTGAAAGGAAGCAAGATCACTCGACAATCTTTTCAATTTTAGAGAGTCTGAAAAATAGCTTAAAGGAGACTCCAAGGGGTTCCTTTTTTGTATAACCTTTACGAGTCCGAAAAAGTGATAAAAGTCTACTCGATTACATTCTCATGTTTTTTCGAGCGTGAGAAAAAAACAAAGATTAAGCTCGATATTGGTTTCATTTTCACACAAGCTTGAAACAAAATTAAACTATGCTTGTAAATTCCCAACGTAATTTCCAAAGGTTGGGATACCCATGGATGGTTGGTACTCTACCCCCAGCTTGAAAATCTAGTGGCTTAACTCCAGAATGTTAATCAAAGGCTAGAGACATGCCCCCCCAAGCTTCATTTCATTCACTGACTTTGATGTTGTCACCAATTTCTATACTAGATGGAGAAAAATGATAAGGGTGGATGAAAATAAGGTTAAGATACAAGACCTAACGAAAGACTTGAATCGACATCTACGAGATCTAGCTAAAGAATCGACTCGACGTCTACGATATCTAACGAAATACTCGACCGAAAGGGAGAGGTGACTGTTTCATTTTTTAATGAGCTTGACACAGGAAAATAACTATGCTCAAGGCTTCATGTTCAATCCCCAGATTTTTGTTTCATTTTTTAACGAGATTACTACAGAGAGGAAAACTATGCTCATAACCTCTGTTTCATATTTTAATGAGCTTTCCACAGAGAAGAAAAACTATGATCGTAACCTCTGTTTCATTTTTTAACGAGCTTTCACAAAGAAGCAAAACTATGCTCGTAGTTTTTGTTTCATTTTTTAACAAGCTTTCCACGGAGAGGAAAACTATGCTCATAATCTCTGTTTCATTTTTTAATGATCTTTCCATAGAGAATAAAAACTATGCTTGTAACCTCTGTTTCATTTTTTAACAAGCTTTCCACAGAGAAGAAAAACTATGCTTGTAACCTCTGTTTAATTTTTTAATGAGATTGCCATAGAGAAGCAAAACTATGCTCGTAGATTCTGTTTCATTTTTTAACGAGATTGCTACAGAGAGGAAAACTATGCTTGTGACCTCTTCTTTATGATGGATTCCAAGAGGACAATGCTATGGAAGGAATACATGTCAAGGGACAAATGTCAATCATGGATTCCATGAGATATTTGCTAGATGGAAAAAAAGCACTCTGGAAGGAATACATGTCGATGACCTCAATAGATCTAACAACCCTATCGAAGAGATGACCATTTCAACGATCGGATCTAAGTCAGGAGAAGGGAGAGATTCCCTCTCGTGTAGGGTTGAATGCATGGGATAGGTCACTACATAATTGACCTGTGGTGGGGCAGACATCCCTGGCATGTAAGGACCATTTAGGGAAGGTGGATGGTTGACCATCAGATAAGGTTCATATGCGTGCTCACAACTCCCACTACATGTGCAATATCTGGTCTTGTGCAAAACATTGCATACATCAAGATGGCAACTTCTAATGAATAAGGGACCCTGGACATGTATTCT
>JZKD02S1697397.1:0-12529 GCA_000966675.3 Picea glauca
CCCTTTGCTCGGCGATGCTCACCAGCACTCTGCCAGGATGAATGTAAACTATAGTTCATTTGGATCAGGTAGTCAAGGACTTCCTTCTTATAGCATGCTAGTAGGTTCGACACCATTCTCTTTATTCGACGCATTTGGTAACAACACATTCTTGTCAGCTACCATATCAGTCAAGGGCAACCCCGGTTATGGAAAACAGAATCCTATGCAGGGTACTATTCCTGCACAGGGGGGAAACTTAGGAATTCCTTCCTCAAAAGGACCTTGGAATCCATGGTAGGGGTTCACTCCCTTTTCTGGGATTCCAACTGAGGGAAACCCCTTCCATAGCCAATGGAACCCTGGGCAAGGTTCAACACCTATGCCCCTCAGATCGGCAGGGGGCAAACCTTCCCAAAATCCTTGGAATGCAACGCAAGCCCAACCCTTAACATCCTATTATGGGAGTCATCCAATGACATATCAACAAGAGAATAATCCTTACGCTGGTCATGACCATGGTTATTACCAAAACCCTAGCCAACAACCTAACTTTTCCTGGCAACCTAGTGCCAACGAAACTCCAGGCTCCTTTTTCCTTGGTTATAATCAACAACCCAAATTATTGTTTCTAGCAACCCTTCCCTTTCCAAATTTGACAAGGTTATTAAATCAACCCATATGTCATGATCCATGTTGGCCTTCGATGCTGACCAAGTTTCCTTCATACATTCCAATGTTCGAATCTAGGCCTAACGAAGATCCAGGCGATCATGTGACTACCTTCATTTTATGGTGCTCGTCCAACTCTTTGAGAGATGACTCCATCCAATTGAGTTTGTTTCAATGCACTCTCATCGAGAGTGATGTGAAATGGTACATCGATATCAACCACTCAAGATACTCTTCCTTCAATGAATTAGCAATGTCTTTCTTAAACCATTTCCAATTACCTATGAGATATGACGTCGGAACCAAATTGTTGGCCAACTTTGAGCAGACAAAAGCGGACCATATCTCAGATCACATCCGAGAGTGGAGACGTCAGAAGAGTTTAATAAAAGTACCAGTCCCACCAGCATTCCTTCTTGAGTGTTTCCTTAAGTCTTTGGTACCCTAGTTATCTAAAGACGTTTCAACCTCGAGGGTCTTTTCAGAAGAGGAAGCGATAATGAGAGATCAACAACTAGAGTTGTTTTACTCTCAATCTGGTTTACTTTACAAAGTCTTTCTAGATGCACCACAATCGATACTTGACAAGACTAGACAGAGATCTGGACCACGTGCCGATGGTATTGTAGGTTCAGCGCAAATGAATCCAACTCATCAACTATTGAATCAATTGCAACAATTGTCAATACAGCAGACAACGGCCAGCCAGACCAATGGTTCGACTGCTCCCCCTACTCAAACATCGGATGTACACAGTGTGCAATCGACAAACCCGAAGGCCACCTAGCAGCCTGAGGGAAAAAAGAAACAATGTAAGATGGGTAAGGGGGATAAGAAACCTACCAAAAATGTTGGCAAGGGAAACACAGAAAAGAATAAGTTTAAGTATCTGTGTAATCTTTGCATAGAAGACCATCCAACTCACTAGTGCCCTTAGCTTGCAGAGGCCTAGAAGTTACTGGCACATCAACAACCTACCGTGTTAACGAATCCATTTCCACATGGGCATAATTTATCTCAATCCTCTTCGAGCATGGAAGGGGTCGGTCAAGCCCCCCCTCCGTCTTCGAATAATCCTTCATCTGTGAGCGTGTACATGATGAAAGGTAGTGTTGACATAATGACTAGGACACACGACTATAGAATTCCAAATGCCTCTGAGAAGGGTAAAGAAGATAAAAACCCAGCTCTTCCTCTCTAGATTGGGAGGACGTTGGGCGAAACAATGACACACATCCCAAAATGTGCGTTCAAGAAATATTCCCACAACCCAAATGCAAGGGCCACCCATAAATACTCTGTGGTGGAGGATTTGTCACAAACCCCTTGTGCAATGTTGGCTTTGGAGGTCCTCCATAGCTTCCCTTCCCAGAGAAAGGCTTTGTTAGCTGCCTTAGGATCTACTGAGAATTGTAATACAAGAACGATCATGCTTGATATGACCGACTTAAAACCTCGTCTTCCTTACCACATAGTGTTTCTGATAGTAGTGGTGTACACCATGAAAAATTTTACTTAGAATATTTTCCGCACGGTGGCTGATGAGGGCGCCTTGACATGCATGATGTATTTGGCATGTTGGAAGGCCATTGGCCAACCCATTTTGTCTCCATCATCTACTCTCCTTACCGCTTTCAAGGGTTGTTCATTCCTACCACATGGAATCATCCCCTCTTTTCTCGTGCAATTAGGGGGGAAGATCGTGTGCATCGAGGTTGAAGTGGTCGATGAGTCTCTTGACTACAATCTCTTGTTAGGAAGGAGTTGGACCTAGTCTATGCAGGTAGTGGTCGCGATATTTTTTTGGGCCTTGTTTTTTCCACACAAGGGCCGGATCATTTCCATTGATCAGTTATCCTTCTCTCATCTCGACCCTTCATCGGGGTATCAATAGTCCCAATGATTGATAACCCTCAACCTGGTATCATCAACATAGGGGTTGGTTTGTGCCCACCTTTGATGGGTACTTTCGATTACTCACCTTCGATCGACAATTTCCATTACATATCGAATGTCCCCGACCAACCTAGGGATGAAATATTTCAAATATTGTCATTTCACACGACTTACTTTAATGATATGTGGACTCTTCCTTCCCCATCAGCTACGATGGAAGGGACAGGGCACCATGGCATTGCCATGCCTTTGTCTACGAAAGAAGTTGCATAATCTATAGTCCAACAAGCTTCCACTGACCTTGATCTAAATCCCGCACAGGATTTAGATCCGGTCCCCGAGCCTACTTGGGCTCAAGGTTTCTTTACCGATATTGATTCTTTAGACTTAGTTTTTCCCTTAGATGAGGGGATTATTGAGGCAATGACTAGTCTGGACATATCTTGCGATGATCTTCATCACAGATCTTACTTCCTCCTAGAGTTAAGAAGAATTGAAGCAAGTGAATTCACTCTGACTATGACTGGAGATAAGGCTTGTCCTATCAATCCTTTGGCTACGCACACTATTTAAGCTGAAGGAAATATGAAAACCATCGCTAAAAAAATACCTATTGATATCTCCAGAATCCTTGGCACCGTGGATAATATCTTCATTGTTGCAGATTGCTCCCCCGAGGAGATTCGAATATACACATATTTATTTAAATAATTCTGCGATGTGTTTGCCTGGTCTTATGAGGAAATGCCAGGCATAGATCCAAGAATCATTGAACATGAAATCATGACATATCTTGATGCCAAGCTGGTCCAACAAAAGCTTCATCCAGTTAATCCCAGGAAAGCAGCAACTATTAACGCTAAAGTAGAGAAACTTCTCAAAGCTGGTTTGATCTACCTCGTCCAATTGACTCACTGGGTGTCAAATCCCGCGTCAGGCAACAAAAAATAGGGTACGATTCACATATGTACATACTTCCGTGATTTGAACAAGGATTTTCCAAAGGATAATTTCCCCACGCCATTTATTGACCAGATAGTTGATGAATGCATAGGTTGCAAGGCCTTTTCTTTCATGGATGGTTTTTCAGGATACAATCAGATACATATCAAACCTGAAGACCAACACAAAACCACTTTCATTTTCTCGTGGGGTACTTTCGCTTATCGAAAGATGCCTTTTGGTCTGAAAAATGCTAGAGCTACTTTTCAGCAGGCCATGTCTTTTTCTTTCCACGAACTCAAACACATAGTCGAGGCTTATATTGATGATTTAGCATCATGATCTTGCAAGAGAGTTGATCATCCCACACACCTCTGAATTATCTTTGAGCGATGTAGCTACTACCAGATCTGCTTGAATCCAAACAAATGCAGTTTTTGCGTCACATTGGGTTGTCTTCTTTGTTTCATAGTTTCGAAAACAAGGATCATGGTCGATCCTCTAAAGGTTGAGGTGATAGTTTATTTGCCTCCCCTGTGCACAATCCCTTAGCTTCAGATTTTACAGGGAAACACAAAATTTTTGCGACGTTTCATCACAAACTATGTCGAGATCACAAAGGGTTTTATGCATTTATTGAATAAGGATGCTCCTTTTCATTGGGATGAAACCGCTCAATGCTCTTTCTAAGAATTGAAACATGCCCTCACATCTACCCCTCTACTTTGGCCACCCAATTATAATAAATATTTCTTATTATACTTGGCCACTGCAGAGTCGACCATCGACATGGTCTTGGTTCAGGAGGATGATTTTCTCTCAGAATATGTGATCTATTACCTAAGTTGAGGTCTGGTTGGATTGAAACTCAATTATTCCCATGTTGAAAAACTTGCGTTGGCAACAGTTCATGCTGTCCAACGGTTCCGTCACTACATATTATTTCGCAAGACCACCTTCATAGATATTGTGAATCCATTTCAATACATATTGACATGACATGTAATTGGCAGAAAGATCAGTAGATGGATAGTTATCCTCCAAGAATTTGACTTGGATTTTGTCTCAGGGAAATCCAAAAAGTCATTGGTCTTCACTGAACTCATTTTGTAACTTTCAGTCAAATTAGCTAATGTTATACCCAAAGAGTCACCTATCAATGGAGACATTTCTTTGATCATATCTTCGGACCCTTCGTACAGAGATATACTAGTCTATCTCCAGACTTTGAAGTGCCCAACCTCTGCTTCTCATGATGAGCATCGCTATATATGCCATCAGTTCAAGAGCTATTTCATACTCAATGACACTCTGTATCATCGAGGTGTAGATTGCATCCTTCGTTGGTGTCCCACTCATGAAGAAGCAGAAATCATGCTTAATGATTTCCACACTAGAGCATGTGGTGGTCATTTATCTGAGTTGGAAACAACCCAAAATATTATACGAGCTGGTTACTTTTGGTCGACATTAATCAAAGATTGTGTTGAATTGGTCAAGAAGTGCCACCCATGTCAGATCTTCTCTCGAAAGATGAGGGCACACCCCGCTACCATGTTTCCCATCATCACAGTAGGTCCCTTCACTAAGTGGCAGATTGATTAGGCTACATGCAACCCTCCTTCCGCAAGGGGGCACCGTTATATCATTGTAGTAGTAGAATACTTCACGAAGTGGGTCAAAGCTATGCCAACGTTTAAATATGATGGTGAGACAACAACTCTCTTTTTGTTTAACTAGATAATAGCAAGGTTTAGTGTCCCAAGAGAGATTGTCACTGACCATGGCAGTCACTTTCAGAACAAAATGATGTCCAAGTTAATGTCAAATCTTGGGTTGAGGAAAGAACATTCATCACCCTACTACCCACAACCAAATGGTCAGGTAGAAGCTTTGAATAAATCCCTTAAGACTATCCTACAACGAGCGATCAATTTGGTCAGGTCAAATTGGCATTTGATGTTGTACTCGACATTATGGGCCTACCGAATGTCTGTTAAGACTGCAACCAGTTTCTCACCTTTTCAAATTGTTTACAGGCTGGAATCAGTCTTTCCTAGAGAGTGCCAAATCCACTCTCTAAAATTGGCAGTATAGTTATTTACAGACACTTCACTGCTTGAAGAGAATTTATTATATCTTGAGCATCTTGATGAGAAACATCGTGATGCAGCCTTGGCTAATGAGGCTCACAAACAAAAATTCAAGTGTCAGTATGATCGGTCCGTCAGTCCTTAGATTTTCTATGAAGGTGACCTTGTCCTAGTCTATGACCAAGATAAGGACCCCCTGGGGGTAGGCAAGTTCAAATGCATGTGGTTTGGACCTTTCATCATGAAGGAGTTTCTAAAGAAGGGAACTTATCGTCT
Organism: Picea glauca; assembly: GCA_000966675.3. Taxonomy (NCBI): domain Eukaryota; kingdom Viridiplantae; phylum Streptophyta; class Pinopsida; order Pinales; family Pinaceae; genus Picea; species Picea glauca. The sequence goes on from JZKD02S1697397.1 coordinate 5,859, forward strand.
GGTGGACTTTGAGGGAAATGCTTTGGTGGAGCCTAGAAATGGATTTACCTCAAGAAGTATTACTCATAGGTAGGTCTCCTCGGGAGACTTCTTGTAACATATGTATAGTCTTATACAATTTTGTTTTAGTTTTTGTCTTTTTGGTTTTATGGACGTGTCATTTTTGATGTCATATTTTTCACTGTGGCATATGTCAAGTAAATCAGAGGTGTTCGTTGGATTTGTAGACAATGCTAGTTGACACACTCAAAGGCTTTCTTCCACATCATGGGTATGTTAGCACCTAAACATGTAGGGGGGTGTTTTCCTAATAGGCGACCCCCTTTGGCGAAATGATGGCAAGAAGTGGATTGAAAAACCCACTTATCCTAAGTTTGGGGTGAAAATGCGCATTCATTAAGAGATGGGAAAATTTGGGCAGCCAGAATCTACGCGCCCAGATCTACAATCGAGGTTGGATTATGGAGCCCCCTCACCATTCTACCTTTAAAGCAGGGGGGGGGGGTCGAAAATATGATTCTCATCTCTCAACGGCTTGGATTTGGGAGCCTTGATCTATGGTCAAGGTTGGATTCCGNTTGATTCTCATCTCTCAACGGCTTGGATTTGGGAGCCTTGATCTATGGTCAAGGTTGGATTCCAGACCCCCCTTGTCATTCTTCCTTTAATGAGGGGGTGGGGTCAGAAATGAGGTTGTTTTCAGTGTGGCCCCCCTGTTATCGTGGAGACTCCTCCTTGCGTCGGCCCCCACTTGTTCCAAACCACTTATCGCCTTCACCTCCTTCTAACATATGTCCTCCACTATACCTCTCTCATTCCCTTGTCACATCTCCCGCTCCTCTCCTACCTTTCGCTACCACACACCTGTCCTCCACTCTCCCTGGTGTCATGTCCCTTTTCCCTTAGACCCTCTTATCTTCCAACACCTATATCTTCATGCTCCATTCCACTCCCATCTGTGTCGTGTCCTCACTCCCTGACCTGTCACATTGTAGCCTCCTTGTCACCTTCTCATGGCATAGCACCTCATAATCTGGTGTCATAGCCTTCATTTATTTTCCACCTAGTGATTCCAACTCAACACCTCTCATATCACCTTCACAGTGTTGATGCCATCGCCCCCGTCAGACCCTCATCCACATCCTCCATATGGGTCCCCTCGCAGCAGTCCAACAAAGCAGCATAAGCCAAAGGGAGAATGCCACATCCTATAGGTGTAGAGTTGACCAAGCCTCACCTCATCCTAAGAAAGAAGTTATTGAGGCAGTTGATGGTGGTTGAAAGTCGTATCCTTCCATAAATAGAAGTCTAAAAAAGGACAAAGTGTAGAGGCAGACTGTCAGTCTATCCTGACAAGGATTGTGTCTGACAGAAGATTGCATGGGTAGTCTGCCCAATGTCTGAATGCACAGCCTGATAGAGAAACTCACCTATGTGAAGCATTGAACTCATGACATGATCGTGCCTTCAGCGCTTGAGTCAATTCCAAGTATATATAGGAATTTTTTCCATTTTGTAAATATCGATGGTAGAGAGAAGCTCACGATTGTAAAGTTTTAATAGATGTTCTGGTTCTCTGGTTATGTAACTATATGTAATATTTCTTGTTTAATGACAAACAACTTTCCCATTCCATCTGATTTTCATCTCATACTGAGGGAGTTCATGATTGACTGATTCGCATGAATCATTGTGACTGTGTTATGATAAAGGTTTTATTGTAGTACTATCATATTCTCCAGTGTTTCTGCAATTTGAATATAAGAAGATCGTGTGTTTAGGTTTCTCTTCTACAGGCTGTTAGAAGCTCGATGCCTACAATAGCCCTTCGCATTTCCTCATAGAATTCTTCCTCCTACTCACCCTTATTACAACTTACTGTCTGAAGTTAAACTAAGACCTCACCTGCTGGTGCATGTCCGGCCTAGTTTTGATGTTAGAACGATATTGTTCTGAATTTTCTTCCATTTGATCACTCTTTATAAAAAATCATGACATAAACTGATGGGCGTCAGGATCTGCTCCTGTTGCAATCCAGGAGTGAATTCTTACACCAACATTGTTGGCGCCTTTGCTAGGGACGAAGTTGAAGATTTTCCCTAGGTAGAATGACAATGAGATTCTGATTCTAAAGGTGCATCAGACATCAAAACCATTGAATATTGCACTTGCACCTGGCGACTCCTCTGAGGTCATTCCATCTAGTAACTCCTCTATTGTAGTGCCTCTAGCTACACTTGGTATCTCTTGGGAGACACAAAGATCAGTTCCAGTCTTTGATGTTGAACGAGGACTGGACACACTCATTCTGCATAGCATTCACCTGGTGACTCCACATTTAAAGACTCCACTGGAGGGTATTCTATTTTTAGAAGGAATTCCATGTCGAAGGGAAATACCAGGTATCAGTTTATGAGCTTACTGCATGAAGTTCTATATTTCTTTATCAGCTCATTCTTCTCTTTCCCTTCATTTATAGAGAATCTTTTCCTCTGCTTTGTACATTTTAATGTCCTTGAGCCTCCCCTTATCCACTCAACCTTGGAAGAAGAAAGAACACCCTCTTCTTGTGTTGTAGATACTGATCTTGTGTCTTCACCTTTGCCTATCCATGAAGATGAGATCTGCATCACACCTCCTCTTGAAGTTGAGCACCCTTGTTGTCCTGAGGAGGTTGAGAATAATTCAGAGTCTTCCCAGACCTTATTACCCCCTATTTTTCCTACTGATCCTCCCCAGCCTCTTGTTGAATCCCATGATCAGCCCACTGATTTTCAAATCAAAATCATAAATAGGTTGTTTAAACCTCTTAGGATGCCATATCACCTTAACCCTTATCCTCATGATTTCTTTGAGTATCTTCCTCGATTTTCTAGGGAAGGTCATGTTACAGATGAGAGGCATATGGAGGCCTTTGAGACCCTTATTGATCAGTTTCAGATCATTCATGAGGATGTTGTCATGAGGATGTTCTCACATTCCCTGTATGGAGATATTACAATGTGGTTTAGATGTCTGGAGGTCGGTTCTATTGGTTCCTGGACCGAACTATACCATGCATTTTTAAAATGTTGGGGTGAGAACAAGACCTTTGATCAATATTGGTTCGATTTTAATGCTTTGAGTAGAGGGGAAGATGAAGCCTTGGTTGTTTTCAACAAGATATTTTTCAATGTTTATCATAGCATGCCTGTAGAGATTAGACCCACAGAAACTACTACTATGGTTTACTATATCATGGCTCAACATCTAGAGCTAGTCTTCTTCCTGAGAGAGAGGAAATCCTCATCATTGATACATCATTTTGAGGTTGCTATAGAGGTTGAAGAAAACATTAGGGCTAGCAGGTGGACTCACAAGCAGGGAGATTTGCATATACAAAAGGAAGAACATTATCAATCTGTTTCAGAATCTGAGCAAGGATATAGCAATTATGGATCAGATATGGAACAAGAACCAAGAAGTAGGTATGATTTACAAATGGAATCAGTTTCTTCATCTTTTGCAGATTTTTCTAGGGATGCATATCTTTCTAGTGATCAGTTTTCAGAACATCTTGAGAATATGGCAGTAGATGATTATACTAATAGTTGCATGCTCTTGACTGATCATAGTCATTATGACCTAGATCCTGCTGCTCCTTTATTTGAAAATCATCTTTTTGGGGGAAAAGCTGCAGCTGTAGAAGATCGAGAGTTGTTTTCCAATGAGGGAGAAGGAAATTCTTTTGTGAGTAGAGAGTTTTTTGTAGAGGAGCATCCTGGTTTTCTGAAGTAGCCAGGATTCTATCATATTCCCCATGATCCTATGGCCATATACATGGAGTCCTACATTTCATATTTCCTGAAATGTTTGAACAATATTAGTCCACCAATACTCACAGGTGAGTATTGTGTTATGAAAGATTTCCAAGACCACATTATAGATCCTGTTCCTTTATTAATTAAGGAAAGGCCATGGGTTGAAATCAACTCTACTAGGCTTGCAGGAAGCATAGAGCAACATAAAGAGGAAGGTATTAGTGGACAACTCATCTCTTATGAAGAGCCTGTTTGTGGGCAGGTGTCATCTGGCATCAGCGAGCCTGCATCTATCCTCTGCCCACTTGTGCACTCTAAAGACATCATGCCACAGGTGAACAACCACGGAAGACAAGAGATGTTTTCTGACCAATTGAAATCCTCTGGAATTAGATATTGTGACCCTGTGGGGTCTTATATGGAGTTGTTATTTCCAAAAGATTTGGAGCCTATAAATTTATTCCCCTTCTCAACATTTGGGGGTATGGACATCATGGTTAACCTCATCTTCACCTGGTTGTCATACCTCCCTAGCATTTTATGGAGCATCTGCAGGAAAGAGAAGGGATGAATCACCAAGCAGTATGGGTGGCTATGGTGGAAATTTTCTTTCACCTAGCCCATGTATACAATTTTAGTATCTTAGGCCCTGTACATAAATAATCTCTTTTGAGTAGGTGCGTTTGTTTGTTTTATTTTCCTTTTGGCATATATTTCTCAGCAAGAGGTTTTGATCTTGACTCCATAGCCCAACAACAAGGCACTGGAATTGCAAAATGAGTCCTTAGAGCATCACAAGGACAACTCTATCCCCCATGGAGCCTAATGTTAGCACCTACACATGTAGGGGGGTGTTTTCCTAATAGGCGACCCCCTTTGGCAAAAATATGGCAAGAAGTGGGTTGAAAAAACCACTTATCCTAAGTTTGGGGTGCAAATGCGCATTCGTTAAGCAGTGGGAAAATCTGGGTGGCCAGAATCTATGCGCCCAAATCTACGGTTAAGGTTGGATTCTGAAGCTCCCTCGTCATTCTACCTTTAAAGCAGGGGGGGGTCCGAAATTTGATGCACATCTCTCAATGGCCTGGATTGGGGAGCCCTGATATACAATGAAGGTTGGATTCCATACCCCCCTTTCCATTCTTCCTTTAATGATGGGGGGGGCTCTAGAATGAGGTTGTTTTCAGTGCGGGCCCCCCTGCTATCATGGAAACTCCTCCTTGCATCGACCCCCACTTATTCCAAACCACTTACCGCCTTCACCTCCTTCTAACATATGTCCTGCACTGTACCTCTCTCATTCCCCTGTCACATCTCCCGCTCCTCTCCTACATTTCTCTACCACATACCTATCCTCCACTCTCCCCAATGTCATGTCCCTTTTCCCTTAGACCCTCTTATCTTCCAACACCTATATCTCCATGCTCCATGCCACTCCCACCTATGTCATGTCCTCACTCCCCGACCTGTCACTTTGCAACCTCCTTGTCACCTTCTCGTGGCACAATGCCTCATCATATGGTGTCACAGCCTTAGTTTCTTCACCACCTGGTGCTTCCACCTCAGCACCTCTCGTCTCTCCTTCATAGTGTTGATGCCATTGCCCCCATCAGACCCTCATCCACATCTGCCATATGGGTCCCCTTGTAGTAGTCCAATGAAGCGTCATAAGCCAAAGGGAGACTACCACGTCTTGCAGGTGCAGAGTTGACCAAGCCTCACCTAATCCTGAAAAATAATTTATTGAGGTAGTTGATGGTGGTCGAACGCCATCTCCTTCCATAAATAGAAGGCCAAAAAAGGACAAAGCATAGAGGCACATTGTCAGTCTATCCTGACAAGGCTCACGTCTAATAGAAGATTGCATGGGCAGTCTGCCCAATGTCTGCATGTGCATCTTGATAGAGAAACTCACTTACGCGAAGCATTGAACTCATGACATGATCGTTCCTTTAGTGCCTGAGTCAGTTCCAAGTATATATATGCATTTTTTCCATTTTGTAAATATCGATGGTAGAGAGAAGCTCCCGATTGTAAAGTTTTAATAAGCGTTCTGGTTCTCTGGTTATGTATCTGTATGTGAGATTTCTTGTTTAATGACATACAACATTCCCATTCCATCTGATTTTCATCTCATACTGAGGGAGTTCATGATTGACTGATTCACATGAATCATTGTGACTGTTTTATGATAAAGTTTTTATTGTAGTACTATCATATTCTCCAGTGTTTCTGCAATTTGAATTTAAGAAGATCTTGTGTTCATGTTTTCCTTCTACAGGCTATTAGAATCTCGATGCCTACAACAACCCTTCACATTTAATCACATAATTCTTCCTCCTACTCACCCTTATTACAACTTACTGTTTGAAGTTAAACTAAGACCTCACCTACTGGTTCATGTCTGGCCTAGTTTCGGAGTTAGAATGATATTGTTCTGAGTTTTCTTCCATTTGATCACCCTTTATAAACAAATCATGACATAAAATGATGGGCGTCAGGCTCTACTCCTGCTACAATCTAGGAGTGACTTCTGATGCTAACATGGTGATTTTCACACCTCAGGGCCAGTTGCTATCTTCAAGAGGTATCTATTTAGGTGACACCATAAACAATGTCACTGAATACATTGTAGTCTTAGGTATCTGTGAGGGTCTACTTAGATGATCAACTGGTTGTGTCTTAGTTAAATGGGATTTACCACATTTAAGATCCTACGCTACACCTACAGTTCCTTAGGGTACGTCTTTTAGAACGAAGCTTTGATTACATTACATATATGCATGTTGCTAGGAGATTGAATCAAATCACAGATACTCTAGCTAATCATCTATTAGATTGGCATATTGAACACATGTAAGATAAATAACA
>JZKD02S1697397.1:12539-26953 GCA_000966675.3 Picea glauca
ATTCTATTCTATGCCATGAACAAGTTCTCTTTAAGGGTACGAAGGATATCCTCTTGGACTGTAAGTGTTTGGTCAACCACCTAGACCTTCGAGGTACCTGGTAAGTATGAGAGAATTGAAGGTGGCTTCTGTCCATATACCGCTTCAAAAGGAGTCATGAGAGTGGTTGTATGATTTGTAGTGTTGTACCACCACTCGGTGAGGGGTAACCATTGATCCCACTGGTGTGGTTTTTCAGAGGCAAAGCACCTCAGATATGTTTCCAAACACTTGTTGACAAATTCCATTTGACCATCTGTCTGGGGATGATAAGATGAGCTGAGATGAAATTGTGTGCCTTGTAGCTTAAACAGTTCTTGCCAAAAATTGCTTGTGAAAGTTGGGTCTTGATAAAAAACAATAGAGTGCAGCATGCCATGAAGCTTGAAGACCTGGTCCATGAAACATTGAGCCACAGTGGATGCAGTGAATGGGTGGTGAAGGGCGAAAAAATGAGCATACTTGGAAAGGTGATCCACCACCACCATTATGACTGATTTATTCCTCGATTTGGGTAAGCCTATAATAAAGTCCATAGAGATATCCTTCTAAATAGCAGGGGGAATCGGAAGAGGCTGGAGGGTGCTTGGATATTTGACTGTTTCTCCCTTGTTGCATTGACACACCTCACATTCAACGACAAACTTACGGATGTCCTATTTCATACCATCCCAAAAAAAAGAATGTTTGACTCAGTCATATGTTTTGGTGAACCCCGAGTGCCCCACTATGGGTGTAGCATGAAGCTCATAAAGTACCGTGGATTTGAGCTTGGATTGTTTACTTAAATACAAGCGACCTTTGTATCGAAGCTCATCGTGGAGCTAGGAGTACCCTGGGGGAGTCGGATCCTTGTTCTGCAGTTGTTGGATCAGATGCGAACTTTTGGGATCTTGAAGCCAATCCTGGCGCACAGCTTGGAGCCAATTGGGTACAATGAAGGAAAGAGAAAAAAGGGATCCTTAGTCTTCATATTTCTAGGACAGTGCACCCTCCATGACATTGTCTTTTCCCTTCTTGTAAATGATCTCATAATCATATCCAAAGAGCTTAGTCACCCATTTTTGTTCCTCCTAGAAGGAAATGCGTTGTTCCAGAAAGTACTTGAGGCTTTGATGGTCAGTATTAATTTGGAAGTGTTGCCCCAAGAGATAAGGAAACCAAAACTCAACGACATGCAGAATCACCAACATTTATTTTTCATAAATGGGTTTTCCCAGATTCCTTTTAGATAGTTGCTTGATAGTGAAGGCCAAAGGTCGACCCTCTTGCATAAGGACAACATCGATTCCTTTCCCTAAGGTATCACATTCCAACACAAAGGTCTTTGTGAAGTCAGGAAGGGACAGAACCAGAGTGGTGCACATGGCATTCTTCAAGGTTTTAAAAGCTTGAGCAGCTGCTGGATTCCAAGTGAAAGAGTTCTTTTTGAGGAGAGCCGTGAGAGGTGCTGCAATCTTTCCGTAGTTCTTAATGAACTTGCGATAATACCCTGTGAAGCCCAAAAATCCACGAAATCTTTTGAGAGTCTTTGGGTGTGACCAGTATTCCATAGCTTCAATCTTTTTTGGGTCCACCCTAACGCCATCCTTTCCCACTAGATGACCCAAGTATTCTACTTCTGAGGCACCAAAAGCACATTTGGACTGTTTCAGGAAAAGTTGGTGCTGAGAGAGTAGGCGAAGAACTTGATCCACATGAGTAAGATGGTCTATCTAGGTTTTGCTATAGATGAGGATATCATCAAATAAAACTAAGACAAAATGATGGAGAAAAGGGTGGAAGACATGGTTCATGAGGCTCTGGAAGGTGGAGGGGGCGTTACACAAACCAAACGGCATGACCAAAAACTCATAGTGGCCCTCATGAGTGTGAAAGGTGGTCTTGGGAATGTCGACCTCTTTCATACATATTTGGTGATAGCTCGAGCAAAGATCAAGTTTGGTAAAGAATTGGGCGCCACTCAATTCATCCAGGAGGTCATCAATGACAGGAATGGGAAATTTGTCTTTGATGGTCAATTTGTTGAGAGCACGGAATTTAGGACACATTCTCCAAGAACCTTCTTTCTTCAGTACCATGACAACTAGATATGAGTAAGGGCTCGTACTAGGAAGGATGACACCAACAGTAAGGAGTTCCTGGACCATTTTTTCAATTTCATTTTTTTGTGCAAAGGGGTGGTGATATGGACGGATATTGGGGGGAAGGCTTCCTGGGACAAGGGGAATGGAATGATCATGAATTTTGTAGGAAGGAGGGAGTCCTTGGGGAGTGGAAAATACCATTTGATGTTTAAAAAGGAGGGCTTGGAGGTCTTGGGGCACTGGGGGTGTCTCTGTGGCTTGTATGGCATGGAGTTGGGCAATGACACCAGAATGACCTTTTTTAAGCAGTTTTTCCATTCAATGAGAACGGATGACCTCAGGTGAACCAACAGTGATGCCTTGGAATTTATATTGGTGGCCTCCTTGGTCGAATTGCATGGTTAAGTTCTGAAAATCCATGAGAATGGGACCCAAAGTCCTTATCCAGTCTGCACCCAACACAATGTCGCAACCGCCCATGTCAATAGAAAACATATGGGATTTTAGGTGGTAGTCACCGATTTGGAGATGCAAATTTTCATAGCACCCACCACATTTCATAGAACCACCATTGGCAATCATTATTTGGAAATTGTTGACAACATGGATGTAGAAATGGGTTTCTTGGGAAATGCAGCGATGAATAAAATTGTGGGTGCTGCCACTATCAACCAGAATGATGACCTTTCGGTGCTTGATGTAACCGATTAACTTGATGGTTTGGGGACAGAGAAGCCGGTGAGAGCATTGAGGGAAATGATCAGTTCCACTTTGGGAGGGTCCGAGGGAGGATTTATGTCAATGATTTTTGGTGACTTAGGCACAAGGGGAGTGTCAACATCCTCTTCTGGAATATCCTCAGAGAAGCCAATAAAAATATTTTGTTCCTTACATTTGTGGCCTGGGAAATATTTTTCATCACAATTATAACAAAGGCCTTTGAGTTGGTGTTCAACCATTTCAACCCTGGTCAATTTTTGGATCTTTAATGGGGCGGAGGGAGTAGTGGGGTTTACTAGTTTAGGACGAGGGATAAAGGAAGGATTATGGTTTTGAGAGGAAACAATTTGTTGTGCTTCTTTAGCTTTTTTAGTAGCCTCCACCCAAGTCATAGGTTGAGCCATGAGGACATGGGCCCGAATCTCCTCCTTGAGGCCACTAGTAAAACACTCTCGAAAGAAAGCATCAGTCATGCCCTCTATTCGAAAAGCCAGGCACTCAAATGTAGCTATGAAATATTCTACTATGCCTGATTGCTTCAATTTTGTCAAATGGACCAAATGGTTGGTTTTAGTGTCAAAGAATTCATAAAGCTTAGTCACAAATTGGGTCTAAGCAATATACCCTTGATGGGAAGTTTTTCTCCATTGCCACCATTGCCAGTGTTCTTGATCTAGATGGATAACACCATACTAGAGTTTGGCCAAGTCATCTGTAATGTTGTAGAGAGAGAAATAATGTTCCATTTGGGTGACCCAACTAGTGGGGTCCGAGCCATCAAATTTGGTTACATCCACCCGTGGAAGGCATATGTCCCATTGAAAGTGATGGGGCTGAAAGGAATGGGAAGAATTTTCACCTTCAGTCTTTATATGTGCATCAGGAAAAGAGTCATCGATAGGGATCTTGAGTTTGGTGCAGAGTGATGCAAAGATAGATTCAAGCTGGGTGGTCAGTTCATGTTTGACTTCTACCATTGCGGACTGCATGGATGCATTTATGGTGGTATTGATGGATGTATCACGGGAGGCAATAGTAGCACTGAGTTGTTGCACTTCTTGTTGGGTCTCGAGGAAACTATATTGCAAGGTGTTGAAGAAAGACTCCAGTTCTTGGCTACGGGTATGGGCCATGAAGATGGGTGAACTGAAAAGGGAGTGGGCGGGGTCCGAAATTTTTGCAGAAAAATGATATGGATGAATGTGATAAGGGAGAAGAGATGAATCTAATGGAATAGGTATCAAATAATGGTGAAATAATTTCCAGAATGTTGCAGTGCTGAAATCCCCAAATTCTTAACCAGAAAGAAATGTGTATTTACTTGGAAACCCGAACATAGATGCGCGGCAATAGATCTCAATGGTTTAATTTTTTTATGTTTATGTTTATGTTCCCTAAGGGTTAGGTATTCAAGGGTTCTACAAACAAGGGTTTTCCCCGTGCTATAGCTCTCTGATATATGTGCGAGGTCCAACATTAGTACTCGACCCAATATCTCAGGGCACTAACTAAGGAGGATGGACCATACCCTTAGCCATACTACCCGACTACCCAAGTACTAGAGAGTATCTTCCTGCATGTTGTTCTCGGTGACACTATAACAGTCCGACGGCCGATAAGTTTATCTAAAGAGGGCTTCAGAAAATCTAGGCCAATCCGTACACAGGTGTTGTCTGATGCTCTACCACTCGAAGGGGTACCAATAGGGGTTACAAGGGTGGCCAACAGATGTGTGCTTAAGAACCACTTGTATTTCCTGCATGTATGAATCCCTCAACCGTGGGTTTATGCGCATAACGACAGATCTCTGTGGCTTAAAGATGCCGAAATATGTCTCTACCCTGAAAAAAAATACCCACAATTTCTACCAAGAAAAGTGCTCTGATACCACTTGCAAGATACGAGATATATAAAATATGTAGAACAAAAATAAAATGCTAGAAATGGCAGAATAACAGTAAAATATCCAGCATAATCTCCACAATAACACATAAATGATATAAGAACAACTGTAGAAATAACACTTTGATTCAGAAAGCAATGTTCAAAGGCCTCTTCGAGGGGTAAACCTCCAATTGAGAAACGCTCTGTTACAATAATCTCCAAGTTAGGGTTTTCATACCCTCGACCCTTATTTATACTAAATATGTCTATTAAGAGAAGCATCTAGAGGAAGATCCTTCTAGAAGCGGAAGATTCTATTAGCTCTTCTTACATCTGCCTTATTATTTTTTATTGAAAGGACTTATTAATATTTACCTTTATTACATCCGAATACATTGATCTCCCTATGTGTTGGTTAGGACCTTAACACGTTGTAAGTGACTTTTTGTGAGATTAATATAAAGAAGTACTTTTTACGTCCCACCAAATGATGTCTTAAATATTTATGATTTGTTTACATTTCTTTTTTATGATGTTTAACCCACTAATCCATATATAGAATGCATGCTTGTAGTTTCTTGTTTGTCTTTTGAGGAATGCAGGTCAGCCTTGGGAGGATATTTGCAGTCGAGAAACAACCAAATGCAAAGGGATCAACACCGGACACTGAGTTTAAGGTAGGCCTACCAGATCCCTCTTTCTTGTCTTTTATGTATGATTGTGGGGTAATGTAAGATATAATGATTAAAAGTAGGAGACTTTAGAAGGTTAGCTATGCCTGCACTTTAGAACCCTGGTGTAGTCCGTGGAGGGGTTTTTTTGCTATAGAAAAATTGGTAACCGTACTGGGGAAGCCTCTAGGGTATTTGGAGATATTTCTTTTTGGGTGCTTTGAATCAGTTTATTTACTGTTTTCTGAGTTTCTATAAGCTTCTGTGTCTTTAAGGGATATTGGTCTTCCATACCGATACTCCCTACCTATGTTAGACTATTGGTTTTCATTTTTTTTTAAGGAGTTATAGAGGTATATGTGGCTTGTAGTGGGCCTTCACATGTGCATATGTTCCCTGCCTTTGGACAACCTATGTACATATGATGGCTGCTGAACTGTCAGTAGCGTCCCTGTGTTGGGAATTGTTTTTTAAAGGAAAGGAAATCATCCTCTTCCCTATCAGAAGTCACACTTCTCAGGGGTTTTATTGATCTAGTCCTGGTCTATGTTATAGCAGTCTATATCCTAGGTTTGACTTCAACATAGCTTTTTCTTATCAAAATATTTCTTGTGTTTTCTTTGATAGGGTTTTTAGACAAGTTTGTGAGTCTGCTTTGATCTTCCTATTTGGTATTGTCAGTGAATCCTTGCGATCTCCATTTGGGCCTGAATTCATTTCTTGGTCTTGATTTGTCATCATTTTCCCCTTTTTTTCTTTAGAAGAAAAGAAAAGAATCCATTTTCAAATTTCTTGTTTTGAAGCATAAAACAATAAAAAATATATCTTTCATTTCTTTGTTTGGTAAAGTAGTTTAGGCTAGTTGTTTCATTTACCAAGGAAAATGAAAGTTTTCTCAAGTTCATTACTTGAATGCTTAGGACATTAAATAGCTCGTAGTAGAGAGAAATATTGTTTTATGTTTTTATTTTCAAAGATCTAAGAAAAATAGTTATCGAAAAGTTTGGTGAAAGAATTTTAATTTGGCAAATATTTATTTGTGAAGAAATAAGTACTTTTGTTTCGGGTATCATCTTATGCTCTTCTCTTTCGTCTCTTAAATAACATCATTGGTTTCACTTCCATTCCTTTTTACTTAAGACATCCACTAAAATTAATGCTTAATTAAAAGTTATTAGACTTTGTGTTTGAAGGGTCCATCAATTTAGTCTAGGCTAGAGCCTTGAGTTAGGATTGGAGAGGAAACTCTTCAAGGCTACCAAAACAAACATAAGAGTCTGAGCTAGGGAGTGCTTGAAAGTACAGTAATCATGAAATTTATCTGAGACCCCTCTCTAACACATGGGCTAAACACGAGGTCGCATAAGGCAAGGTAGTGGAGATAACCCCTCCAAAGCCGAACCAAGTGTAGTGGGGAACGCCTATAGAGGGCTTATCTTGGGATTCTGTTGATCACATTTTCCACGGATCTTCATGGGTCTTGAATACATTCAATTTCCTCATTTGTATTCCATAACACTTTCTTTTCATACCCTTGATAAGTTTCGGGCTTGATACCCTGCTCATTGTGATCCACCCGATTATCAATTGTACCTGCCTAGTTATTGCTCACGCGTTGGAAACCTAGTTGCATTTATCTTAGTGACTTACACAGGTGACTACAGGGGTATACTGCGGTACCTAGGGTAGAAATCAGGCCACACTTTGTAGAGTATACCCGAAGGGTGCTTCCATATTCAAGTTTCACTTGCATCGGTAAGTTTCTCTAGTGTTGGTTGTTGTAATTGTTCTTCCAAATAGCTAGTAATCTTCTTGTCTTATCTCATAGGAGATTTTTCTAGTGTGTGATGGTTTTTTAATGATTATAGAAAGAATTAATGTGTCATTGATCTTCTCACAAAGTGGAGGATTAGGAGCTCCACTAGTTGTGAAGGCTTTTGCGCCTACTGTCAGTTGATCTCGAGCCACCCCCACCACCGCTAAGGCAAAAACTAGACCAGCAAGGGTATTTTGAGGTGACCGGGTTACACAAAACTGTGCCTGATTCATCTCTGAGAGGAGAACATTTGATTCCGGAGGAAACAAACATTTCTAATCTTGGAGCAGAAGCTCTTGGTCTGTATAACCCTCCAATCACTGATCTATCAGAACCTATCGTTGTATAGGTTCAACCTTACGAGTGTCAGGTAGTGTCACAAGTAGTGATAGAAACAAATGCTACTACTTCTTCAAGGAATACTCATATTCCCTCTACAAATGTCACTACAGGGGGTGTTTTTCCTCCTAACCAACCGTCATTGGTTCGGACCACTATGGTATCGACTGCCTCTACCTCAGGAAATGGTCTGATTCCTTCTATGGTGACAATCATTGCTCTGATCACCCAGAGTGAGATAGGCCCTCCATTCTCATACGGGATGCCTAGCCTTGGTATGATCACTATCCTTTTCTACTCCACTCTACATACTTTATGTCTTGAGGTAGATAGCTCCAATGCTCCTCTGCAAGGATCCATGGGGGGCACTTCAGCTCCCTATAATGCTTTCTCTTACAGAGGGGGTCATATACCTCCTTCATCCCCTTTGCTCGGCGATGCTCACCAGCACTCTGCCAGGATGAATGTAAACTATAGTTCATTTGGATCAGGTAGTCAAGGAATTCCTTCTTATAGCATGCTAGTAGGTTCAAAACCATTCTCTTTATTCAACGCATTTGGTAACAACACATTCTTGTCAGCTACCGTATCAGTCAGGGGCAACCCCGGTTATGGACAACAGAATCCTATGAAGGGTATTATTCCTGCACAGGGGGAAAACTTAGGAATTCCTTCCTCAAAAGGACCTTGGAATCCATGGTAGGGGTTAGCTCCCTTTTCTGGGATGCCAACTGAGGAAAACCCCTTCCATAGCCAATGGAACCCTGGGCAAGGTTCAACACCTATGCCCCTCAGATCGGCAGGGGGAAAACCTTCCCAAAATCCTTGGAATGCAACGCAAGCCCAACCCTTAACATCCTATTATGGGAGTCATCCAATTACATATCAACAAGAGAATAATCCTTACGCTGGTCATGACCATGGCTATTACCAAAACCCTAGCCAACAACCTAACTTTTCCTGGCAACCTAGTGCCAATGAAACTCCAGGCTCCTTTTTCCTTGGTTATAATCAACAACCCAAATTATTGTTTCTAGCAACCCTTCCCTTTCCAAACTTGACAAGGTTATTAAATCAACCCATCTGTCATGATCCATGTTGGCCTTCGATGCCAACCAAGTTTCCGTCATACATTCCAATGTTCGAATCTAAGCCTAACGAAGATCCAAGCGATCATGTGACTACCTTCATTTTATGGTGCTCGTCCAACTCTTTGAGAGATGACTCCATCCAATTGAGTTTGTTTCAATGAAATCTCATCGAGAGTGATGTGAAATGGTACATCGATATCAACCACTCAAGATACTCTTCCTTCAATGAATTAGCAATGTCTTTCTTAAACCATTTCCAATTACCTGTGAGATATGACGTCGGAACCAAATTGCTGGCCAACTTTGAGCATACAAAAGCGGACCATATCTCAGATCACATCCGAGAGTGGAGACGTTGGAAGAGTTTAATAAAAGTACCAGTCCCACCAACATTCCTTCTTGAGTGTTTCCTTAAGTCTTTGGTACCCTAGTTATCTAAAGACGTTTCAACCTCGAGGGTCTTTTCAGAAGAGGAAGCGATAATGAGAGATCAACAACTAGAGTTGTTTTACTCTCAATCTGGTTTACTTTACAAAGTCTTTCTAGATGCACCACAATCGATACTTGACAAGACTAGACAGAGATCTGGACCACGTGCCGATGGTATTGTAGGTTCAGCGCAAATGAATCCAACTCATCAACTATTGAATCAATTGCAACAATTGTCAATACAGCAGACAACGGCCAGCCAGACCAATGGTTCGACTGCTCCCCCTACTCAAACATCGGATGTACACAGTGTGCAATCGACAAACCCGAAGGCCACCTAGCAGCCTGAGGGAAAAAAGAAACAATGTAAGATGGGTAAGGGGGATAAGAAACCTACCAAAAATGTTGGCAAGGGAAACACAGAAAAGAATAAGTTTAAGTATCTGTGTAATCTTTGCATAGAAGACCATCCAACTCACTAGTGCCCTTAGCTTGCAGAGGCCTAGAAGTTACTGGCACATCAACAACCTACCGTGTTAACGAATCCATTTCCACATGGGCATAATTTATCTCAATCCTCTTCGAGCATGGAAGGGGTCGGTCAAGCCCCCCCTCCGTCTTCGAATAATCCTTCATCTGTGAGCGTGTACATGATGAAAGGTAGTGTTGACATAATGACTAGGACACACGACTATAGAATTCCAAATGCCTCTGAGAAGGGTAAAGAAGATAAAAACCCAGCTCTTCCTCTCTAGATTGGGAGGACGTTGGGCGAAACAATGACACACATCCCAAAATGTGCGTTCAAGAAATATTCCCACAACCCAAATGCAAGGGCCACCCATAAATACTCTGTGGTGGAGGATTTGTCACAAACCCCTTGTGCAATGTTGGCTTTGGAGGTCCTCCATAGCTTCCCTTCCCAGAGAAAGGCTTTGTTAGCTGCCTTAGGATCTACTGAGAATTGTAATACAAGAACGATCATGCTTGATATGACCGACTTAAAACCTCGTCTTCCTTACCACATAGTGTTTCTGATAGTAGTGGTGTACACCATGAAAAATTTTACTTAGAATATTTTCCGCACGGTGGCTGATGAGGGCGCCTTGACATGCATGATGTATTTGGCATGTTGGAAGGCCATTGGCCAACCCATTTTGTCTCCATCATCTACTCTCCTTACCGCTTTCAAGGGTTGTTCATTCCTACCACATGGAATCATCCCCTCTTTTCTCGTGCAATTAGGGGGGAAGATCGTGTGCATCGAGGTTGAAGTGGTCGATGAGTCTCTTGACTACAATCTCTTGTTAGGAAGGAGTTGGACCTAGTCTATGCAGGTAGTGGTCGCGATATTTTTTTGGGCCTTGTTTTTTCCACACAAGGGCCGGATCATTTCCATTGATCAGTTATCCTTCTCTCATCTCGACCCTTCATCGGGGTATCAATAGTCCCAATGATTGATAACCCTCAACCTGGTATCATCAACATAGGGGTTGGTTTGTGCCCACCTTTGATGGGTACTTTCGATTACTCACCTTCGATCGACAATTTCCATTACATATCGAATGTCCCCGACCAACCTAGGGATGAAATATTTCAAATATTGTCATTTCACACGACTTACTTTAATGATATGTGGACTCTTCCTTCCCCATCAGCTACGATGGAAGGGACAGGGCACCATGGCATTGCCATGCCTTTGTCTACGAAAGAAGTTGCATAATCTATAGTCCAACAAGCTTCCACTGACCTTGATCTAAATCCCGCACAGGATTTAGATCCGGTCCCCGAGCCTACTTGGGCTCAAGGTTTCTTTACCGATATTGATTCTTTAGACTTAGTTTTTCCCTTAGATGAGGGGATTATTGAGGCAATGACTAGTCTGGACATATCTTGCGATGATCTTCATCACAGATCTTACTTCCTCCTAGAGTTAAGAAGAATTGAAGCAAGTGAATTCACTCTGACTATGACTGGAGATAAGGCTTGTCCTATCAATCCTTTGGCTACGCACACTATTTAAGCTGAAGGAAATATGAAAACCATCGCTAAAAAAATACCTATTGATATCTCCAGAATCCTTGGCACCGTGGATAATATCTTCATTGTTGCAGATTGCTCCCCCGAGGAGATTCGAATATACACATATTTATTTAAATAATTCTGCGATGTGTTTGCCTGGTCTTATGAGGAAATGCCAGGCATAGATCCAAGAATCATTGAACATGAAATCATGACATATCTTGATGCCAAGCTGGTCCAACAAAAGCTTCATCCAGTTAATCCCAGGAAAGCAGCAACTATTAACGCTAAAGTAGAGAAACTTCTCAAAGCTGGTTTGATCTACCTCGTCCAATTGACTCACTGGGTGTCAAATCCCGCGTCAGGCAACAAAAAATAGGGTACGATTCACATATGTACATACTTCCGTGATTTGAACAAGGATTTTCCAAAGGATAATTTCCCCACGCCATTTATTGACCAGATAGTTGATGAATGCATAGGTTGCAAGGCCTTTTCTTTCATGGATGGTTTTTCAGGATACAATCAGATACATATCAAACCTGAAGACCAACACAAAACCACTTTCATTTTCTCGTGGGGTACTTTCGCTTATCGAAAGATGCCTTTTGGTCTGAAAAATGCTAGAGCTACTTTTCAGCAGGCCATGTCTTTTTCTTTCCACGAACTCAAACACATAGTCGAGGCTTATATTGATGATTTAGCATCATGATCTTGCAAGAGAGTTGATCATCCCACACACCTCTGAATTATCTTTGAGCGATGTAGCTACTACCAGATCTGCTTGAATCCAAACAAATGCAGTTTTTGCGTCACATTGGGTTGTCTTCTTTGTTTCATAGTTTCGAAAAC
Source organism: Picea glauca (assembly GCA_000966675.3). Lineage (NCBI taxonomy): Eukaryota > Viridiplantae > Streptophyta > Pinopsida > Pinales > Pinaceae > Picea > Picea glauca. The sequence continues at coordinate 24,490 of JZKD02S1697397.1, forward strand.
AAGGATCATGGTCGATCCTCTAAAGGTTGAGGTGATAGTTTATTTGCCTCCCCTGTGCACAATCCCTTAGCTTCAGATTTTACAGGGAAACACAAAATTTTTGCGACGTTTCATCACAAACTATGTCGAGATCACAAAGGGTTTTATGCATTTATTGAATAAGGATGCTCCTTTTCATTGGGATGAAACCGCTCAATGCTCTTTCTAAGAATTGAAACATGCCCTCACATCTACCCCTCTACTTTGGCCACCCAATTATAATAAATATTTCTTATTATACTTGGCCACTGCAGAGTCGACCATCGACATGGTCTTGGTTCAGGAGGATGATTTTCTCTCAGAATATGTGATCTATTACCTAAGTTGAGGTCTGGTTGGATTGAAACTCAATTATTCCCATGTTGAAAAACTTGCGTTGGCAACAGTTCATGCTGTCCAACGGTTCCGTCACTACATATTATTTCGCAAGACCACCTTCATAGATATTGTGAATCCATTTCAATACATATTGACATGACATGTAATTGGCAGAAAGATCAGTAGATGGATAGTTATCCTCCAAGAATTTGACTTGGATTTTGTCTCAGGGAAATCCAAAAAGTCATTGGTCTTCACTGAACTCATTTTGTAACTTTCAGTCAAATTAGCTAATGTTATACCCAAAGAGTCACCTATCAATGGAGACATTTCTTTGATCATATCTTCGGACCCTTCGTACAGAGATATACTAGTCTATCTCCAGACTTTGAAGTGCCCAACCTCTGCTTCTCATGATGAGCATCGCTATATATGCCATCAGTTCAAGAGCTATTTCATACTCAATGACACTCTGTATCATCGAGGTGTAGATTGCATCCTTCGTTGGTGTCCCACTCATGAAGAAGCAGAAATCATGCTTAATGATTTCCACACTAGAGCATGTGGTGGTCATTTATCTGAGTTGGAAACAACCCAAAATATTATACGAGCTGGTTACTTTTGGTCGACATTAATCAAAGATTGTGTTGAATTGGTCAAGAAGTGCCACCCATGTCAGATCTTCTCTCGAAAGATGAGGGCACACCCCGCTACCATGTTTCCCATCATCACAGTAGGTCCCTTCACTAAGTGGCAGATTGATTAGGCTACATGCAACCCTCCTTCCGCAAGGGGGCACCGTTATATCATTGTAGTAGTAGAATACTTCACGAAGTGGGTCAAAGCTATGCCAACGTTTAAATATGATGGTGAGACAACAACTCTCTTTTTGTTTAACTAGATAATAGCAAGGTTTAGTGTCCCAAGAGAGATTGTCACTGACCATGGCAGTCACTTTCAGAACAAAATGATGTCCAAGTTAATGTCAAATCTTGGGTTGAGGAAAGAACATTCATCACCCTACTACCCACAACCAAATGGTCAGGTAGAAGCTTTGAATAAATCCCTTAAGACTATCCTACAACGAGCGATCAATTTGGTCAGGTCAAATTGGCATTTGATGTTGTACTCGACATTATGGGCCTACCGAATGTCTGTTAAGACTGCAACCAGTTTCTCACCTTTTCAAATTGTTTACAGGCTGGAATCAGTCTTTCCTAGAGAGTGCCAAATCCACTCTCTAAAATTGGCAGTATAGTTATTTACAGACACTTCACTGCTTGAAGAGAATTTATTATATCTTGAGCATCTTGATGAGAAACATCGTGATGCAGCCTTGGCTAATGAGGCTCACAAACAAAAATTCAAGTGTCAGTATGATCGGTCCGTCAGTCCTTAGATTTTCTATGAAGGTGACCTTGTCCTAGTCTATGACCAAGATAAGGACCCCCTGGGGGTAGGCAAGTTCAAATGCATGTGGTTTGGACCTTTCATCATGAAGGAGTTTCTAAAGAAGGGAACTTATCGTCTGGTGGACTTTGAGGGAAATGCTTTGGTGGAGCCTAGAAATGGATTTACCTCAAGAAGTATTACTCATAGGTAGGTCTCCTCGGGAGACTTCTTGTAACATATGTATAGTCTTATACAATTTTGTTTTAGTTTTTGTCTTTTTGGTTTTATGGACGTGTCATTTTTGATGTCATATTTTTCACTGTGGCATATGTCAAGTAAATCAGAGGTGTTCGTTGGATTTGTAGACAATGCTAGTTGACACACTCAAAGGCTTTCTTCCACATCATGGGTATGTTAGCACCTAAACATGTAGGGGGGTGTTTTCCTAATAGGCGACCCCCTTTGGCGAAATGATGGCAAGAAGTGGATTGAAAAACCCACTTATCCTAAGTTTGGGGTGAAAATGCGCATTCATTAAGAGATGGGAAAATTTGGGCAGCCAGAATCTACGCGCCCAGATCTACAATCGAGGTTGGATTATGGAGCCCCCTCACCATTCTACCTTTAAAGCAGGGGGGGGGGGTCGAAAATATGATTCTCATCTCTCAACGGCTTGGATTTGGGAGCCTTGATCTATGGTCAAGGTTGGATTCCG
>JZKD02S1697397.1:118736-132058 GCA_000966675.3 Picea glauca
AATTATGAAATTTAATCATTATAAGTGCTACAGGTTGAACCATCACTCTGAATTGCTTGTCTCCTTCAAATTAAATCAATGGAAAACTTAATATTGATAAGAAGATCCAAGTAAGAAACCAAGTTTTCTAGAATATTTGGAACTTGAATTGAGAGGATGATGATGTAGTGGGAGAAACATGTGCATGTATGAAGAACCAGGAGTAGTGGGAGTAACCAGGAGATGCTCATTGAATCAACCACTGGGGATTTTGTACAAACCCTGGACTACAAGGGTGTTCCATTCCAGTGTCATAGAATCCACATCTATGGGCACAGAGTGGCCAAGTATCCACTCATCTCCAAGAGAAAAGAACAACAAAATAAGAGAGGGAAGAGCACCTACACTATCCCCCACACAAAAAATGAGGTTCTCAACAAGGTGTGGGGGAACACAACAGTTAGGCGCAAACGCACATGGGCGATTCTTTCTCAGCAGGATTAGGGTCGCCTGATGCATGCTTGTAGGGCTCGGGGCGTATAGGACACTCAGTTTTAGGCCCTCTCTTTTTATTAGACAAATTGGTAGGTGCGAACACTAACAGATCTCCCTAGATCCACCTGGATCTAGAACAAAACAAGACAGGACACTACTCTTTCCCTAAGTTGTAACCATTGAATCTACTAGTAGAGAGGAACAAGTGACATACCTTTAGATCGCTTCCTTAGGTCTTTGTTGTTTCCGCTTCACTTCGGTGCTCTCGTGCAATCAAGTCCAAGAAAACACAAACCAACCAAAGTGAATATAACAAAGTATATTCAAATTCAACCTATGCATATGATCAAAGAGTTACGCAATAAAATAATAGTGATTTTATGGGAAAGGGACATGCCTCTATATCATATTAAATGGAAGTAGAAGATTACACCTGATCACCTTGATGTCGCAAGCTTCCTTTCAATGACCCTTGGTTCCAACACACACACTTGCTCTACAATCGCATGAAGAAGATCTAAGACAGCTTGATAGTCCTAATGGGGTCTTCAAGCTTCTATCCAAGAAGAGTTCCTCACACAATTCTTTCACCAATTCTTCATTCAATCTTGCTTAACCTTTTCCATGAGAAAAAATTCAATATATAGGAGAAGGAGAGATGGTTACATGGATGAGGATGATCCTACCAAATCTGAGAAGTCAGTAGGATGCCAACCATATGAATGCCAACTCATTTTCTAGAATATTCCCTTCTAGAACCCTCGAGACCTCTTCTTTTTCCCAAGCTTAGAAACAGGTTCGCACCCTGCCTATAGAGAAGAATGCAAATAGTTTTCACCCTAAGTGTGGGTGGCCTGCGATAATCAAGAATTCTCGCACCCTAATACATAGGTAGCCTACAAAATCACTTTAAAAATGTGTTTTTGGAAAAAGATAGCAGTCATTTTTCTCAGGCAAAAAGTCCTTGTTGGGAGCCTGAATACATCATTGTAGAGACATCATCAGAGTGACCAAATCCATGTGTAATAGAATGCCCCCCAAAGTATGAGGCCAGAACTTGTGATAGTTGAAATACTTTGTAAAATGTGTGTGTGTTAGAAACTAGGAGCGCACTTAATCAGAAACCTGCAAACAATCAAGCATTTGCAGAGTATAATACCAATTCTGAGGTAGACATTCCCATGCTCAGATCATCAATGAATGGAAACATAACTGTAGGTCATGGCCACCAATAATACACCATGGATCCATGCCGTCAAAATGCTACATAGCCACCAGGAATACATCGTGGATCTATGCAAAAATCACTACATAGCCACGAAGAATACATCGTGGATCTATGTGAAAAGGCTTGATTTAAGACGACATAGCCACATGAAATACAAAGTGGATATATGTGCCAATACAAATCATACATACTCCATCATAGCCTAGATTAAAAGATGAGACCCAGGGTCTTCAATCCTGTCACTTCAAAGTACAAATCTATCCATGTGATTACCTGTGTTAGAGTCGAACATGGTAGAAACCACTTGATTACCGGTCATTAATGAAAAATGTTAACAAGTGTGAGGGAAATCACCATTGATGTCAATGACTCCCAAGGTACCAAAGTACAATCCAAATGAATGTGAATAAATGATATGTAGTTGAGCATTCGACGAAATCTCTCGATCAAGGATCAATGATGTGAACCCCTGTTGACAGTGAGGAAACTTGCCATTAAGGAATGTAGGTTCCAAGGTACTGAATGATTTCTATGTCTTATTTCTAGATAATGAGTTGGAGTTGATGGAATAAGACCCATCATAGGAGGGCCTTGATGTATCCCCCATCAATGACACGAAATAAGTAACAGATTTTGAGGGTGAAACAGAGTATGGATGAAAGTTGACACAGACACAGGGAAGGCCGACATAGTAAGAATGGACAACTGCAGATGGCCGAATCAATAAAAGGTTCGTGTGAAATTCTCTTGAACATATGAATGACATGACCAAAGACTTGGCAACATTGACTCAAAGATGACCCAAGATGTGACCTTGTAGCAAGTCGAATGAGAGACAAATGGATTTCCCAACCCGGATTCAAATGACGAATAGGGGGTGTCATGTTCAAGAGCGATGCTTATTGTGATTAATATGAATATGAAAACATATCCCTTTCCCAAATTTTCGCTCACCATTTCTAGCGAGTACCTCTTTAGTTTTACACAAGCTTGAGGAGGATAACATATTCTTGTTGATGTAAGCTCATCCTTCGAATGAGTCCCTCGGAGCATATTTGACGAACCCTAAGTAGGAGTGGTTCGGTCCCATTCCAGGTATTTTGATGTTTATTTAACGAAGCCAAGGATAGAAAACTCGAGGGTTTTTCATTTTTTGAGAGTCTGAAAAACATTTAAAGAGGACTCTCTCAGTTCCTTTTTCGTAAGATAGTTCGACAGGACCGAAAAAGTGATAAAATATCACCCATCAAATGTCTTATTCAAATACTTTTATGAGCATGAAAAAAATAAGGTCTCTCGACCATCTTTTTGTTTTTAAGGAGCGTGAAAAGAGCTTAAAGGATACTCCTTGGTGTTTTTTGTTTTCATGTTACCATGACGAGTACGAAAAGACAAGAAAAAGTATACTCGGTTACGTTCTCATGTATTTTCGAGTGCGAGAACGAATGAAGACTGAGCTCAAGGTTTTTCTAAAATACCTTAAAAAGCAGTTGTACATACAAAAAAAATAAAAAGAACTCCTATACCCTCCATTCAGAATTCGAAGCTGCGACATTTGTGAAATACCATGCTCACAAGACTATTAGGGTATTATATTTTATGGCAAAAAATCAACAAAAAATAGTAAAATGTAAATAAATAAGGGTGAAAAGGGATTTTTACCAATTCATTGTGATTTTTCCAAGAAACTTACCCAAAATACCTCATTTTCCTCTAAATTTCTTTGCTCGATTCCGAGAGGCACAAGTGACCATTTGGTGAACCGTCTCAGCCGAAGAGGTAAGCTCTTGATCCTTCAACTTTTTCATGGTTTATTTTTTTTTTTATGGGCATATTTCAAGGTTTTAGGTCCATTTTGGGGCCACACCATGTGTTCAAGAATTCTCGCAGGTGGGCTTCACGGGACCTGCGAGAATCAAGGATTCTCGTAGGTGGCCTTAAGGGCACCTATGAGAACCTCGCATTGTGCCCAAAGCTCACCTGCGAGGGACAGGAAATGAAAATGCAAGTTGAAAAATGCTCAATGAAAAACATGCCAAAGTTTGAATCAAGTTGTTGACACCTTTCTTATGGCTCTTGTGCAGGTGTTTTATCATCACAATGCTGGAGTGGCGAGAAATAGAACATGAGGAAGAGGATGCCATTGCCGGGAATGACCCAGGTACAATTGTCACCCTCCGAGACTGTGGTCTTTTGAAATTCTTCAGGATTTCAGGCATGAGGGCCCAACTTAGATTGCTAGAATACCTGGTCCATATGTGGGACGTGGACCAATAGTTATTTCACGTCGGAGTCCATACATTGACCTTAGACATTGAGGATATCTATTTCCTCACAGGGTTTTCATGGCATGGGTACCACGCTACTTTGACTAGAGGTAGAGGTGGCAGGCTCCCCATGGGCGAGTATTGTTGTCGGTATTGTGTCCCCGAGGCAGAGAGGAGCAAGGGTAAGGTGGATATTTGGGGGGTCCGAGACTTGACCCTTCAAACCATCTTGTTCACTATTGCACGGATGGTTGGGAGTGCGACTCCACACATGGTTCTTCGAAGCTACTTTCAATATGCCATAGAGTGCATAGAGCCTCGAGTATTCAAATGGTCGGATGCAGTTCTCCACAGTATCAAGAGGAAGTTAACGAAATGTAGAAAGGGTGAGTTGAAACAGTTTGGGTATGGGTCACTTTTGGTATCCTTCTTTCTAGAGAGGGTCCCACTACTGTAGTTACAGGTTGATTGGGGTTTTCCGACTCCAGAGGATCTGAGGATGCTGAGGTGGTGCAACCTCATGGCTCTTCACATAGTCAGGCCCATAATCAGGTACAATGATGCATTTTTTGACTGGTTACAACCCCAGATGCTGATGGTCGATGATTATGTCTATGTTGGGTTGGATTTTTGAGGAGATCTAGATTTGGCCCTACCTGAGGATGCTCAGTGGGGTGATCTAGGTAAGAATTACACACATTTTTTCTTTTTAAATGTTTTTGTAAATTTTGTCATATGCAATATTTTTATGTTTGTCCAAGAACTAATTACAAAATCTCTTTTTGATGACACAAATGTGGGGCCATATTGACCTCCGAGAATATCTCCTATTCAACGATGAGGATATGCGGCTCCAGTGGCGAGATGGGATGTCGAATACTACAAGGTAGTGGAGAAAAATTTGGAGGGGTTGACCGTAGACATCCTGGATATTGCCATTGGGGAGATCCCCAGATGTTACCAGCACCATACTATGGGTGTGTCTGATTCTATCGATCGACTGTTTCGTAGGGTGGCCCAAGCAGTTGTGTGCTATCATGAGCATCATCCATGATGCTATTTTGTAGACGTCATGGGATTTTCATTTTGAGATTTTGGTCCTTGGACAAAAACTTTTTGTAAAAAGATTTTGATCGTTATATACATATACACAACTTTTACCGGCTTATTTTATGTTGTGTTATAAATTTGATGTGTGATTGGTTTATAAATTCCCCAAATGTTTGTCTAACACATAGTTAGATAATGAATTTGTCAATGTATTTAGACATCTAGGAATGTGTTGATACTCAATATAATCAAAATAACGTTCCAAGAGGCGAATTCGTAAATATACCCGTAGTAAAGTAGGACTCTGAATAATATGGATGTTATTTAATTGTAGTACTACTAGCTAAGAATTGAGTTGTATAACCAGGAAGTGGATACCAAGAGAAATAACATCAATCAACAATTCGATGACGACGCTATATTTTGCAATGTTGTTGGTCGCACGACCGAGGCACACACCTCATAGACTGATAAGCTCGTTTGTAGGGGCATAAATTTCCCATGCAATAGAAGAAAGGTTCTGAGTACTACGGATAGCGCCATCGGCGAAGCCAATGTAGGGTGGCGAAGACTCCAACATCTGGAAACCAAATACAATGCACGATAAGTGGTCGAGGGCAGAGACCAAATAATGCAAAAGAATACTTAAAGAAAAAAGTATAATACAATAAAATACAAGCACTCATGCACAGGTGATCTTAGGCATAGTACTTCTTTAAGTACAAACAATTTCTGGGATCACTCAAAGGGATACCATCATAGTCCACTAGCTCATAGGCTCCTTTCTCCAAAATTATTTTAACGATATAAGGACCTCACCACATGGCTTCAAATTTTCTAGCTCCTAGCATATCCCGATCTTGTTCATATAGGAGAACCAGATCGCCTTTGGAGAATACACGAGGCTTGACATGCTTGTCATATTGGGCCTTGACACGTTTCTTCTGGGCTTCTATGATTAGGGTGGTGTCACGACGAGTCTCGTCTAATCACATGAGGTACAACAGATGTTATTCTTCGGCATAAGTGTTTGGGAGAAGTTTGATGACTAGTTTTAAGGAGGGTATCTCACATTCAATTGGTAGGATGGATTCTAGGCCATAGACTAACTGGAATGGTGTAAATTCGGTAGCAGACTTAATGGGTCTGGTAAGCCCACAATGCTAAAAATAACATCATGTGCCAACTTGTCTTTTGAATCCCTATCATTCGTTGAAGCATGGTAATGAGGACCTTGTTTATTGCTTCAACTTGGTCATTGGATTATTTTAATAGGGTGTCGAGTTTTCAGGGTGAAGACCCAGCTTTTCAATGAGTTCATACATCATAAAATTTCTAAAGTGGCTACTATGATCAGTAATGATAGCCTAAGGAACACCAAAATGAGCAATGATATGATTGAATATGAATAATGCGGCGGTCCTTCCAGTATTGTCGAATGTTGGCATCACCTCGACCCATTTCGTAAAGTAATCTATGGCTACAATAATGTAACCATGCCCCTCGGCTGAGTGAGGGTGACATGTCATGAAATCGATACCCCATTTCGGAAAAGGACCAACGGACACCACAGGGTGTAGTGGAGTGGGGTTTGATCGTATCTTGTTGTTGTAGGTTTGGCAGGCATGGCATTTTTTGATGGCAATTATACAATCATTGAATAAAGAAGGCCAAAAATATCCTGCGCACAAGATCTTCTGGGTAGTAGCATACCTAGACATGTGACCACCACAGGCTCCAGAGTGGCAGTCATTGAGGGATTTCTCAACTTCGTCAAAAGTGAGGCAACATCAAAAAATAGAGTCAATCCCACGACGATAAAGAGTATCACCGAGGATAATATACTATCGGGCTTGGTAGCGTATTCAACGGTGGTCAGTACTAGACAAATTGGGCTGAAAAGTCTGTGTTTGGATATATATGATGATATCTTCATACCAAAGGTCAACAGAATCGATCAGGAAAAGATATTCATCAGGAAATGAATCGGCTACTACATTTTCTGTCTCAGGGTAGGGAAGGTTGCATATCAACTTGGCAAACACTAAGGATTTCTTGGACTTGGTGCATTTGAATTCTAAGTCAAACTCTTGGAGTATCACAATCCATTTGGAATATTTTCCCCCTAGCAGTTGTCATGTAAGGATGTGCTGCATGGGTTTGTAGTTAGAAATTACTGTAGTTTTTCAAGAGAGGATATAGTGCCGAAAACGTTGAACTTCTTGGATAGCTGCCAAGGCCAGTTTTTCAACATGTAAATACTTGGTTTCGGTAGTCGTAAGACTGCGAATCAAGTAATAGATGACATGTTCATCATGAGAATCATCCTCCTGGATGAGAACCATAGTGATGGTATAGTCTGAGGTTGTGAGGTAGAGGAAATAATTGCGACTGTAATCGGGTGGGAAGAGTAGCAGGGTACGTGTCAAAGACAGTTTCAAAGCTTTGAAAGATTTGTTGGCAATGATATCCCATACAACTCGGACCCTTTCTTGAGCAGTCGTGTAAATCCAAAAGTTAGCTCAGCATAGTTTGGGATGAAACGATGAAGAAATTTTGCCTTCCCTTGCAAACTTTGCAACTAGCGAAGTGAGGAAGGAGGAGGAAGATTGAGAATCGCCTCGACCTTCAAAGGATCTACCCAGATCCCATGACGTGAAACAATAAGTTGACCAAATTCTACACAGAAAACACATTTGTGGGGATTCAAGTGTATATGGTAAAATCGATAGTGAAGGAAAATGGCGTGGAGGTGTGTTGGATGGTCTACCCGATGCATGGAATGAGCGGGTAAGTCATCGATATATGGTTGCATGATATGCTTTATATCGTGGAAGGCATAAGACATAGCTCAATAAAAGTTGCATCGACATTCTTTAAACCGAATGGAAGTTTTCGGTAGGCGAATGTGCCCCAAGGAAAAATAAAGGTCGTCTTGTGTTGGTCCGCGGGTACGATATTGATTTGATTATATCTGGAGAAACCATCCATCAAGGAGAAGATTTCACTTTCGGAACAGTCGTCGATGATCTGGTCAACGAAGGGGATAGGAAAGTTGTCTTTAGGACAAGCTTTGTTAATGTCCATATAATCAACGCATACACGAATGGTGCCTTGTTTCTTGTCAATCAGAACAAGATTGGAAACCCAGTCAGTTAGAGCCACAGGGTAAATAAAGTCATCTTTGAGAAGTTTCTCAACTTCAATATTGATGGTGGCCACTTTACATGGGTGGACCAGATGAAAACGGTGTTCGACAGGTTTAGCGTCTGGGTATGTCTTAATCTCATGTATCATAATGGCGGGATCAATACCCAAAATTTCTTCGTAGCTCCAGGCGAAGACGTCACGAAATTATTTGAAAAGAGACGTGTAGGTGACAACTTTGTCATGGGAACATGAAGCTCCGATGTGCACATTTTCGACAATTCCAGGTTTGATGTATATGTCGAGGGGAATGGTGGGTGAGATATTACTTAAGTTCCCTTCGTAAAACACATCGTGTGTAGACTTGGGAATGGTATAAATGACAACAATGGTCGACGGGGTCGAGATCCGTTGGTAACCCTCGATGGTGTGTTGTTCCAGAAAGAGGATGGAACAATGATGTCCATCGTCCCAAGGGTTTTCTTCCATGGAAATAACAAACATAATCATCTCATCCGTGGGAAAAATAACATGGAATGGGTCTGGAGATAATTCACCAAGAGAGGGGGAAGCAAGGGTTGTCGATTGAATGGCTTGATAAGAAGATTCAACCAGGCTTAACGACATTTTGTCACCATAACAAAGATGATCACCGGGGTTGGGGACCGTCCATGGGTCGTGAGATGCAGGGGTTCCATGAATAGAGGTGGAGATCATGTTGATCGAGGTGACAAATGGATGTGGAACATCAAGTGGTGGGATGGGAAAAGTTCCCATCAAAGAGGAATCTTTAAGTAGACCCACATTGACGTTCTCATATCCAGGGGGGGTTTTGGAAATGAATGGTACATTTCCAGTACGTGCATCAGAGTGAAAGAAGGACAATTGGTCGACGGTAATGACTTTTCCTTGGTGTGGAAAATGCATGACATAGAAAAGTGTCGACATAAATGCACGTATGGAATCAATCTAGCTACAACCAAGTAGAAGGTTGTAATCGAGAGGAGCGTCAAAGACCTCCACTTCGACTTGGACCATTTTTCCTTCTAACGTAATAGGCAATGAGGGTAGAAAAATGTAACACTTAAAACCATATCCAATGAAGGATTCGAGTGTGTTGTGGGATTCAGTCAAAGGAGGAGATCCGATGGCTATCTAGCAGGTAATAGACATGACACACATCGAGACACCCTCATCAATAACTATTCTACAAAAAAAAATTTCGGAGACTGTCACATACCCACAACCTAAATCGGATTTTTCTGGTCTTCTGCCAAATCAGAAGCCTTAAATATCCATGGAGGCCCAACATAAGCTAGCTCTTTCTCTCTCTCTTTGTTCCCATGTGATCGCGGGTCACGATCACAGTTCAAATGAATGCAGTGTCTTTTGTATTTTGCATCTCGGCGCTATGGTAGTGTCAAACCGTTCAGCTTTGCAACCACTGAACCTCGACAGGGATAGCGACCAGCCAATAGGGATGAATCCCAACAGGGCTAGAGAAAAACCAATGAAAACAAGCCCCATCGCACGGTTAAGTGGATTACAGGTGGCAGAGGGGGAAGTGTGACATGGTAGTCGACAGGATAGGAAGGGGCCCTACATCACATGCCACACTATTCGGGACCCCCCCCATTAAAGGAAAAATGGAAAGGGGGGTCCGGAATCCACCTGAGCATCATTGATCGTGATGAATTAATCTTGACCATTCAAGAGTTGCACATCCAATTCTGGAACCCCCCCCCATTAAAGGCAGAATGGCAAGGGGGATCCGGAATGAAACCTCAGTCGTAGATCTGGGCGGGTGGAGTCTGGGCATCTAGATATTCTCGTTACTTATCTAATTGTGCATTCACGCCCCAGCTTAAAGCCGACATCTCTTCCTCACATCGAACGGTTGTTACAGACCCTGAGATTCCCCAAAGGAATCTCATTCATTCATCGAGACTTAGCCACCTGCTATCATCTTGTCATTATGGGTCAGGATTTGTCAAGGCAGGAGCCTGACCTTTTGTCAATGGAACTCCCGAATCCCTGATCCCCAATTTCCCAAAGAAGGTAATCTCTCCACACGTCACCTCCTTAAATCGGACGGTCCACAACTGCTCCAGGGTTTCCACCCCAGAAAGTCTCGATCCCTTGTCGCCAGGACTCCCGATATCGTGATTCTTGATTTCCCGAAATGGGAGATCTCATGATGCATGGCCTCTGTTAGTCGGATGGCCTAGATCCATCCCGGGATTTCCACAATGGAAAGTCTCGATCTCTTGTCAACAAGAATCCCGATTCCGTGATTTTCGATTTCCCAAAATGGGAGATCTTATGACACGTGGCCTCCGTCAATCAGATGGCCCAGATCTATCCCGAGATTTCCACAATGGAAAGTCCCGATCTCTTATCAATAGGACTCTCGATTTCCCAACTCTCGGTTTCCTGAAATAAGTGATCTCTTGAAACATGGCCTCCGTCAATTGGACAAATTAGATCTATTCCGAGGTTTTTCACCCCTATACACTGGAGTCTTAACCCTCGGGTAACTCCCGACATATCCAATGGCTGTCGGGTTTTTCAGTCGAGATCTAACAGCTCATATTGGTTCCTACTCGTGCATTCTTCCACGAATCCCTAGACGTGGAAAAGATCCACGGTCCAGATACTCTCATGGAACTTGGAGATCTACGATCCCAATTCCTCGTTGCCCATGAAGACACATAAAACAAAGGGGTAAGGCATTTTAACACCTTACCTTCTCCTACCAATCTAACGGTCGGGTCTGTCCATAGATTTCCCGACGAAGTCTCATCCATCGGTCAACACCTATCAGGGATAAGGTACATAACCTTCCAGCTTCCTCTTACCAAATCTAATGGTCACGAGTGACCACAAATTTCCCGATGAAATCTCATTCGTCAATTCGATACTTCATCCTTATACTTCCATCTCAGTTTTCAAGAGGATCGTTCCTCCTCATGTAGGGTTACTAAGGCCTTACGCCTTCACAACTGCCTTCCCGATTCTTGATGGGATTTTCAAGGAAGGTATCTCTATGGGGAGATTCCCTCAGGGTACTACCTGAGGTATATAAGGGTTCCTTTCTCCCATGAATCAGACACGCAGTCTGAGTTAGGTTGGTAAGCATATAAATAGTGATTTATGAAAACATAAGCCAGACGTAGTCTTTCCATTATAAACATGCATCTACTAGTATTGATCAAAACATCCTACATACATTCTTACAATAAATTCATTCACAGTTTCACAGCTTATGGGCCCAATCATCAGAATAAATGTATATATATATATATTTCAAGATGCCAGAGGCAAAACACTTATCATAAATAACACCAGGGGTCAAGAAACTACTGAGAGGGGTGATCATTTCCACCCAACCATAGGCTCAGCGACTCCCAGCGGATTTACCACTAGCCACCCCCAAGTTGAGACCATGATGCTATGAGACTGCGTCTCTATTTTCTAGTGACCAAGAGCGAAGGTTACTCTCCTTCCTCTCTGCTATCACTCACTCTGTGTATTTCCAAAGTTCTCTTCCTCCCCTCGCGTTTTCCCCCAATCTCTTCTACCCCATGCCTTATCCTCTTGCGAGGTTGCGTTTGGCGCGATTTCCCTCGCACTGGTCAGTCATGATGGCTCTACGGATGGGTGGTTCACCTCCCCATCCTTCATTAATTTCTGAGGAGCCATCAACCTGCTAGCCTACGAGACATTTAATTTGGGGCTAGTGAGCCACTTTTGGTTCTCTGGGCCAGTGAATTCCAAATACGGTATTAATTCTTGATGGAAGTTAACACAACCTTTCCAGGTGCCTTCCACTGCTATCGTGGTCTCTTTTTCTACACATCCCCTCTCAGCAGTCCTGCAATATAAATTCATAATGTTATTCACATTTATTGACCTTTTCCATAAGGTCCATTCACATCACATATTAACGTTCATGAGTTTTCCACAGTTCTGGCCAGTCCAGTTATTTTTACAAACTGGGGGAAACAGGGTGTTACAATTCCCTCCCCCTTAAAGGAACATCATCCTTGATGTTCTTATCTTTTAACATGAATTGTATGTACAGAAGTAAACAAAATTGGATATGTCTATCTCATGGCATCCTCCATTTCCCATGTAGCCTCATCTGGGCCAAAATGTCTCCACTGCACCTTTACCTATGCAATGGTTCAGTTCCAGAGTGGGGTTTCCTTTCTGTCCAATATGCATTGGGGTTCTGGTAGAAATTCTCCCTCCGGTTCCACCTGGATCACAAACCAGTCAATTATATGATTAGCATCATGTACATATTTCTTCAATAATAAAACATGGAAAACATTATGTGTTTTTACTGTGGGAGGAAGTGCTAGCTGATAGGCTACATGTCCCAGTCTTTCTAGAACCTCAAAGGGTCCACAATACCGGGGTGCCAACTTGGCACAAACTTCCATTCTCAGGAAACTCCTTCTGGGCTTAATTCTGAGATATACATGGTCTCCCATTTTGAACTCTCTTGGAGTTCTCTTTTGATCAGCATAACTTTTCTGTTGGTTCTGAGCAATCTTCAGATTTTGTTTTATCTGAGTCACTTGTTGTTCCATTTTTTTAAACATGTCGGGTCCAAAAGAAATCCTTTTTACAGGATTACTCCAGCTGACTGGAGTATTACATACGCTACCATAGAGGACCTCGAAGGGACTCATCTTTAAGGATGCTTGGTAGCCGTTGTTGTAGGCGAATTCTACCAATGGCAGGTAGTCTTCCCATTTCCTGGGTTGATGCATTACATGCATCCTTAACATAGCCTCTAATATTTGATTCACTCTTTCTATATTTCCATCGGTTTGAGGGTGATAGGCGGTGCTGAACAACAATTTGGTCTCCAAACCAGCCATCAGGGATTTCCAAAAATTCGAAGTAAATTTTGTGTCTCTGTCAGACACTATCTCTTTCGGCATACCCTGTAGTCTGAATACCTCTTTCATGAATATCTGGGTGATATCTATCACCTTGCAGGTTGATTTGATGGGGATGAAATGAGTATACTTGCTCAGTTTATTCACCACTACCATAATGGCATCATTCTACTTGGTTGAAGTCAACAATCCAGTGATAAAATCCATGGAGATGGTTTCCCATTTCCATTCAAGGATGGGTAA
>JZKD02S1697408.1:10335-22536 GCA_000966675.3 Picea glauca
TTATCTTCTTCCATCTGCATACAAGGGTCTATGCCTCAAAGTCTTGAGGTTGCTCTTCATACACTCTTTATTCAATTTTTCTGGAGAACATTCTTTACATTCATCTGATGTAGAAATATAGCCCATGGATATTGCGGATGATATAATGACTCATGTAGAGGCATGTCTGATTTACTGGAACAAGTAATTATCATAGTCTTCTCCCTCCATCTGTGAGAACCCTGGTTCTAGATATTGCAAATCTTTTATTCATAAGTCTTTCATACATTGTTCTTCATCACGACTTTTAGTTCCTCTACTTGATTGCTTTTATTGAGTTCATATCAGGCTGGTAATCTTGTGATTCTTAATATAATGACTGGTTGTTCTGGCTTCTCTTTCTTTCTTGGAATCTTCATGTTCTTCCTGATGTTTTTCTTTAGCTCTTGGGTCCATGGAGTTTCTTATAGATTCCATGCCCTAAAGATTCAATTTATTTCTTTCATCATAGGATCATGGATGTGGATGGACAACTAGGGATACTTTAAGGCTTCTCTTCGAAGAAGTTATCTTCTGCGGTTGAATTGAACACGTACTATCTTTCATGGATGCTACCATACTTCATCATTTTTAATGGATCAAAGGATTATCTCCCTCCTAATCCTTTCTTCATGTATGAGTGCATATAATTGGCTCCTTCCGTCTAACATAGTCCATGCTTCTGTCTGCATCCTTATTGTCTTCTGCAATTTATAATTGGCTCTCTCTGTCTAACAGAGTCCACGCTTTCATCTTGTTGTCTTCTACAAAATATTATAAATCTTTCTCTGACTTCTTTCTGTCTTTGCTTCTTCTGAGTCTCTTCATGATTGATTCGGCGTATTTCATCCTTTCATGTGTATTATCTAATGATATCAATCCTTATCTTGTTTTTCTTCCATAGGTATAGTTCTTCTTGGAATACATTATCTTTCGAGGGATAGATATACAAGATATGTATAGAGACAATACAAATGAGATATGTAAAAGAAATAAGAAGAGTATTGTTACCTTTAGAAGAAGAAGTCTCTTTTGGCCTGCTTAGTCTTCTTTGTAGGTTCCTTTTCCTTGACAATTGATGCTTCATGTTTCTCCTTCCTTTTCTTTAGCTTGGGACAATGACTCTTGTAGTGGCCATACTTTCAAAAGTTGAAGAATTGTACTTCTGAAATGTCTTTCTCTTGATTTGACTTCCTCCTTGAACCAAAATTCCTTTTGTTCCTGAAATTCTTGAATCTTGTTGTGAAGGTTTGATCATCGTACTTCTTTTGGGATTTCTCTTTTGCACTGATCCTTGATTCTTCTTGAGCACAACAAGTCCAAAGTTCTTCAAATTTCAGATACTCCTTCCTTGTGTTCATGCTTGCGGAAAATGCATCCCACGTCTTGGGAAGAGCATTGAGTACTATGTTTACCAATTCCTTCTCTAAAGTGATCTCTTCAATAGCTTGCAGTTGATCTCTTAACTGGGAGACCCTCACAAAGTATGATGTTATGTTGTCATCATCATTCATCTTCATGTCACGGAGCTCATTCTTCAGACTCATAACTTGTCCAATGTTTATGATCGAGAAGAGATTTATTAGGGAATCGTACATCTTCTGTGATGAGTCAAGATGGGAGATGTAGGGTATCAAGTGGTATTTTATGGATTCCACTATGATACTCATGGCATTGATGTCACCATCTTTTAACTTCTCCATAACTGCAATGTTCTGCAGTTCCTTCTCTTTTCCTTCTTCAAACTTTGGTTCCATGATCTTTCCTTTTACGATATCCAACATTTTATTCTTGGCAAGGATGAGGTCAATCCTTGTCTTCCACGCTTTGAAGTTAGAGGCTCTATCTAAATTGTTCTCTGACTTCATAGAATAAGTCATGGTTTCTTTGACTTGGTCAAACTCTAGATTTGACCACACACTCAAACTTGACATCTTGGCTTGTTGAGAGTACCAGGAGATGCGCTAGAATAGGGCACATTGATCTGTCTAGAGATTAGGTCAATCCCTTCACTTAAGGTTCCTCAACGAGAGGATTAGGGTTTCTGCAACTGCACCTGCTAGTAACCCTAGTGACAGTGCTTTGGTGACTGCTCCTGCTAGGAAACCCTAGCAACAGTTCTTCAACGAGCTTAATATCCTTCTAGCTATGTTTCCTTCCAGCGGTTAGATTGAATGAAGGAGGTGTGGGCCCATAACCTGTTAGAATATAATGTATGTGCTCATTTTACCATTGACAATATCTCTAATGTCACCCAACCATAGGCTAAAGCCACCCTCCGAGCAACTTAACCTTGACAGAGAATCACTCTGGAAGCAAACCCTAGGCTAGATATCCAAACAAAGGGTAGCGCACCTTTCCCCAAGGATAGCGCACCAAAAATAACTGATCAGATAGTCCAAACCCTAGCCAAGAGATAGTCCAAGTGCAACTGCTAGCTGCAGTAGCTGCAATGACAGCTCTCCTCCAAACCTGCGTAGAAACTGGGAAACTGCAGTGTGCACAAGTGCTGCTCTACAATTCTGAGACTGCCTGCTAGAATGAGAATTGCCCTCCTATATTTATACTAATTCTAGTTAACTGCCTGGGCTGACTTCTCATTCTGGGTATCTGTTTGTTCAGTATATATTATTATTTCTGGCCGATTTCTTCTCTTGGAGGCTAATAACCTAATATAAATTATCTTCTTGAGCCAACAAGTCTTCTAGGGTTATTAGCCAACTCATTAGGGTTTCTTCTTTCTTCCCGAAGTATTCTATCCTCATCAGGTTTACACATGGAGGTAAATACCTCCCGTAGCTACCATAATATCATCATTTACAACACGTCACTCAAACAACCCTCGAGCCTGTCACCCTAGCCATACTTGCATTTGGTTTTTCGACTCTGGTGGTTGTGGATGCTCTGTGATTTCTGGTTGTGAAAGGAAAATACAATCCAACTCTTCCCTCAAGCGAGTTCTCCAGCTATGGTTCCTTTATTTTCAATCCATGATGGTCCCTCTGTGTTATGAATTGAGTTTTTGGCTCAGAATTGCACGAGGTCTATGTTTTTATTAATTTTTGACTATGTATCAGTGTTGTGATTATGGTTTATTTTGTGAATACTCTATACTGTTGGTGTTTTTAAGAAAAGAAATGGGTAATCTTTTTGTGTGTAGCCTGTGCATTGATTTATTGGTTTAAAAATGTCGTTGAACTTGGGGTTTTACTCTGGTTCTCTGTGGAAAATTATGATAATGGTGTAACAAGATCTGAGTTTTGGTGTGTGGGTTTTACAACCAGTCTAAGTGTTGAATTATTGTCACTCTGTTTCCTCTCGATGGTTGGTATGTTTCGTTCCTCTAGGTTGCAATGCAAATTTTTAAGTGTTGGAGTGTTCTCGCTTCGTTTTGGCTGAACCTAGAGCTATCTTTTTTCATGGCATTTCCTTCACTATCACTGTTGTTGAAAGCATTGCACAGTCGGGTCTTCGACATCACCCAGAATTTTAAATGGAAGTTCGTTTATGATTGGGTTGGTTTTGTTTCTCTTTAGGCACTCTCTTCACAGTATTTTCAGTATTTTCTTCCTCTCGTCTCCTTTGGGTAGTTGACTGTTATGTTTTGGTAACCCTCACTGTCAATATTTTTAAAGGTTATAAACGTTTGTGGTGGATTTGGAAAGGGCACAAGATATTTGTTTTTTTCAAAGACTATTGGCCTTGATTATCTGTTGTTACTTCTCTGTGACAACTTGTTTTAAAAAAAAAAGTGGCACGAGTGATCTGTGTTTTCAAAGACTCATTCTTGATTGATCCATCTCTTGCTACCTCTCTGCAATAAAATAAAAGGCACGAACTATCTGTGTCACAAATACTATGTCATGTGGTCGAGTTATTTGTTCTTACTTCCCTTGTTGTGTTAAATCTTAACACGATATCGGTCTCGTCAAATATTAAAAGACACATGTGTGTGCTCAACTCTGTTTCTCCTCGGCCACGACTTGGTTCTATTTCCCCTCGAGCATTATTTGGCTATGTCTTCTGTTGGGAATTTCTTCTAAAGGAAGTTTGTACATGTTCAATTTTCAAGAATCTCAGGTTCAGAGTTGCATGCTATTGATTAAATGTTATTTTTGAATCATGACTTATGTTGATTATTAATGAAATTATGTGTGTGATTGAATCGGGGCCCGATTATGAGTTTTAATGCAAATATATTATGTCAAACAATGTTTTAAAGTCGACAGTTGGAGGTTAATACTGGGCATATTCTTATTTGAGTTTAAGAAATAAATAATTGGATGTGGATGGCCGAAATCACTATGTATATTTCTATTTTGTTTTAAAAGAAAAAGGGGTTAGCATTGGAATATAACAGACTGTGGTTCAAAGGGTTATGATTATGGAAATAACAATGTTGTTATCATGAATGTTATTATGGATATTGTATAGATGCAATGGCTGCTATAATTGAAGTATTATGGGCATATGAATTGTATTTTATTTGAGTCATCAAGAATTATGTCTGTAATTAAGGGACAGTTAAATGATTTTGGTTTTAAAGTGGATGCTTATTGGATTGTGGGTCTGAACATAGTTATGGTTGTTGTTTGATTTAATTTATTTTTTATGAACAATATCCATATTATTCCCTCTCATAATATCAATTTTTAGCTCGTTATACCCCCCCTCACCATCCCAATTTCATTTTTACATGCCCTGTTCTATTAAATAAATTAAAGACTCTGTATGGAAGTGGCAAAATATATGACATATAAATAGGTAGCAACTGATATATTTGGTATTGATTGCACAATTAGTTATTTAACGAATTGTTGAGAAGTACTCGCGTCTTTATCCCCTGTCATGCTACCACTTTTTCGCTCATTACAATCCCTCCATATGTCCCATGAATCCTATTTCACCCCCTGCTCACTTGGAAATTATTAAATAATTTATTATGGATTGACTTGCATGGGTCTTATGTCAATTTTTGAGAAAAACTTTGTTTCATATAAACAAAATGTCATGTATGGTCTGTTAAGGGCTAGTTACTAATGAATTGTTGCATACAAGATGAGTTTATTTAGTAGAGGCAGTCATGGCAGAAACAATAGAGGAAGAGGTAACTGGAATAGAGGGCCTAGAAGGCCTAGATTCTCAATTCAATTTGATGTTGACCCCCAAGAGTTGAACCAGTTGTTTTGAGTTCGGTTTTTCAATTGGATTGGGCAAGGGATAGTGCAGCCTAGACCAGAGAGACCTCCCTTCCAGCCTCAAAACATCCCCGGTATTCTTGTGCCTCCTCATGTATCCATGCAACCAGAAGTTCCTGAAAATGATGGATGGCAGGATATTGTCAATCCGACATTCTCTCACCATCGTGGTTGGCCCAACTTTTCATTGCCTCCTCCTCCTCCACTTGTAAATCCTAATGTTCAAATTTCCCTTGTGCATTCATTTGTTTAGTCCTTCCATGCTAGAAAACGTCTTAAGACTAATGTCCCCCATGTGCAAGACACAGGTAAAGTTGTTTCCTCCCCTTCATCTCCTTCAAATAACTCATCAAAATTAGTGTCCTCCCATATGCATCTAAAGGACGATTGTTCCCATGTTATTAGTGAGATTAAGCCTCAAGGTTCGAATCAACCTAAGCCTAATTTTGGGAAGTCTAAAGGAGACAACAGTGATAGAAGAAGGATGTCCTCTCAAAGTGGCAAATATGGATTTTAATTTATGTGTTTATGATTGAGTTGTTGAAGACAGTGGTCTGCAGAAATTTTTGGACAACATGCTAATTTTTTGGGATAATGTGGTTATTTACATGTTTTGGATATGATTTGAATTATTTCTGATATTTAATATTCAAATTTTGGAAACATTTATGAGAGCTATAAGGAGGCATGTGTTTAAATGATTATATAATTGTGTTTATTTTTTGTAAAGAATAAAAGAAGGGAGTCACAAGGGGTCCCACCTACTTAGTTATTATTAAATAGAGACCCTTAACTATTATTATTATTATTACTTCCCCTAAACTAAAATTAGTTAAGCTTAATTAACTTAACTAAAGAAAGTAGTTGAACTACTTTAATTTATTTGGAATGCATAAAAGCCAAAGGAGAAGGAAGAACAAGGGGAGAATAGAAGGATAAAACAAGACTAAGGTTTGCTCGTTTTTTTTCATGAGATAGTTTCAGTTTTCATTCATTCTTGAGTTCATTAAAGGATTGATTCTCTTTTTGACAGTAGGGTCCTATTGTAGACAACAAGGTTCAAATCTGAACCATATCATTCAAATGCTTGTTTCAGAGGTGTTGATCTATCTTTGATAGTCTTCGAATACTTGTTTGTTTATGGATTGAGTTTCATAGCTGATAAAGGATATAGTACAAAGTCAAATTGGTAGAAGTTTGTGGCAAGCTGATCCATATTATAAAGTTTAGTTTTTACTTCTTGTCAGAGTCCTTTTGTATGGTTTTCATCGGGGATATCTAAATTAGACTTTGGTCCATGCCCTCACAGGGATTTTGTACAAAGAAAGATACTTTTGATTTCTTGGAATGGAATAAAGCAGATTGATATTATGTCTCATTTGCATGTATATGTGACTTGGTTACTTTTTCTTTTTGATCTCCACATTTACTTTCTATAATCTGTATATTTTTAGAAAATTATATAAAAATTTCATATTTTGCAACAATATTTTCATTAAAAAAATCAACCTAAACCCTTGTAATTAATACTTATGGATTGGGAAATAATTTTTGAGGGTATAAAACATAGGGTGATATTCCCGACTATCTTGTCTTATCCAGGCAAGATTCTAAAATGCTTGAGTAAGATAATTCATATATTTTCCTCAACACACTAAACTGGCGCAGTTAAAAGCATTGAGTCAGTGTGGAGTGTTCTATGGGACACACCATTGAGATGTGTTTTTGTTTTGAGATAGAGAACCATCCTTGGGGCGTATGTTTTGTTGGTGGCGCAACAATTGATTTTAAAACAAAATTGCAAAAAAAATGATTTTGGATTTTGTTTTAGTACACGTCATTTATATATGTATTTGTTTTTTAATTTCAAATTATTTTATCTCTATATATGTGCCTAACAATGTTTGTATGTGATTCAGAGATGACGAAAACGAGAGGAAGAGAAGGAGGAGAAACGAAGGGTCGAGATGCACACATTTGTTTGTGAGTGGGAGGCCAGAGAGAGAGATAGGGAGTTGTTCACTCGCCCTCTTTCACAACAAACACTAGACCTTTTAACGGATATTAGCCTCCTGAAGTTTTATCATGAGGGTACATCCCTTAGGGGGAACTCTTCATTATTACAACAGTTGATTCATTATTGGGATAATGTGATATATGGTTTCAGGGTCGGTCTTGATCTGTGGTGTCATCCCACGGAGGAGGATGTTTATTTCATCACCGGGTTGTCTAGGAAGGGGGGGGTATTTTCCCCATTTCCCTATGCTACCATCTGGTGTTGCAGGAGAATATGTGCATAGATATATCTCTTATTGGTATGCATGTTCATTCCACTTCAGAGTTCTAGATTCATGGTGGTCACCTGAGAATAGGTTTATTTCAAAGATAGGACGCTAGGTACCTATGTCATATTCTCTCATCACTATCACAATATAGATATGATGGGTATCACATTAGTTTCTCTATGGTGTATTGTGTATATAGTTTATTGCATGAGGATCGATTGATTAGGTGGGAGAGAATTGTTTTGAGACATTTTTGTCGTGCATTAGATCATTGTCGCATTGTTTTGTCTGGGACAAGATTCTTCCCATTCGCTTTTGAGTTGTATACACTATTATTTGAGAGGGTTCATTCCACTTGGATAGAAGTACATCGCTTTCCTGGTAGGCCTATGTTTGATGTGTGTATGTCCATGTGGGGGTAGTTGATGCCCAAGAGGGGCCAGTCTGAGTTTCCCATTACTCCAGTGGGAAAGGAGGTATTTGATTTATTTTCTAGCGAGGACAATCTTGTCCTCAATATTGTAGAGTACCCATATGCAGGGATAGATTGAAGAGCATGTCCAAACATCTAATTTATAGTAGATAAGACTACATATGAGAGAGGTAATATTATCATTATGTTTATCAATCTATTTGCAAATTTTTATGTCTTCTTTAATGCACATGTAATTTATTGTAACATTTTATTTCAATTATCTTATTATTATTATCTATTTTTTTCCAGATATTATCACATATGTTGGGGATATGCCTCCCCAATGTGAGGATGAGGTGATGAAGGAGGCAGAGGACCAGCCTCCAGTGGTACATAGACCCCACATTCCATGCAAGTTGGATATGAGAGTCTAACTAGAGGTGGTGGTTGAGCTATGTCGTGTCATGACTAGTCATGGAGTGGTACCTACACCCCTTAGAGACATATTACGGGTAGAGGATATCTCTACTACATGGAGGCATTTGCATCATGACATGACAATGTTGATGCTTCATATTTTTGGTTCCATCAATCTCATCGATACGTTGAGAGGTGGTGCTCATGATCCCACTACATCTAGCTCATTAGCAGAGACATCTACATCCTCTACTCCACCACATGGTCCTCCTCCATATGAGTCGATTGTAGCATCTACCGATCCTCTTTCTTCCCCTCTACATGTGTCTGAACCTGCATCTACATTTGATCGTACTCAATCTCATGCTTCCCCTCCACATGTATCTGAACATGCATCCATGTCTGATCCTCCTCCTCCTCATGCTTATCCTCCACACACATCACCATATTCTACTAATCCTCCCCCTCCTCCTTCACTTGTGTCACCATCCACCGATCATTGTATTTCTCCTAGTCCACATGTGTCATCATCCACCAATCCTCCTCCTCCTCCTCCTTTTCCTCCACATGTTTCACAATATTTTGATGTTTTAGACACTATGCTCACATTAGGTAATGTTGCACATCTTCATGATATTTATATAGAGACACTTGATAGTGCACGTTTTACGAAATTTATTTTTGAGATAGATGTTCTCGATAGAGGCTCTACCTCTAGTAGCAAATACATTGATGCACCTAGCTCTGGTGGTGGACCTAGCTGGTAGTGGTATTGTTTGACATTTATATTAATTATTTTATATTTGACTAGAGATCTATATATGACATTTTTACTGCAGATTTTGTTGAGATGTATGTTTGACATGTATATTCATATGTATATCTCTCATGAATATTATATTTTTCATATNCTCAACGAGAGGATTAGGGTTTCTACAACTGCACCTGCTAGTAACCCTAGCGACATTTCTTTGGTGACTGCTCCTGCTAGGAAACCCTAGCAACATTTCTTCAACAAGCTTAATATCCTTCTGGCTATGTTTCCTTCCAGCGGTTAGATTGAATGAAGGAGGTGTGGGCCCATAACCTGTTAGAATATAATGTATGTGCTCATTTTACCATTGACAATATCTCTAATGTCACCCAACCATAGGCTGAAGCCACCCTCCGAGCAGCTTAACCTTGACAGAGAATCACTCTGGAAGCAAACCCTAGGCTAGATAGCCAAACAAAGGGTAGTGCACCTTTCCCCAAGGATAGCGCACCAAAAAGAACTGATCAGATAGTCCAAACCCTAGCCAATAGATAGTCCAAGCGCAACTGCTAGCTGTAACAGCTGCAATGGCGGCTCTCCTCCAAATCTGCGTAGAAACTGAGCAACTGCAGTGTGCACAAGTGTTGCTCTGCAATTCTGAGACTGCCTGCTAGAATGAGAATTGACCTCCTATATTTATACTAATTCTGGTTAACTTCCTGGGCCGACTTCTCATTCTGGGTATCTGTTTGTTCAGTATATATTATTATTTCTTGCCGATTTCTTCTCTTGGAGGCTAATAACCTAATATAAATTATCTTCTTGAGCCGACAAGTCTTCTAGGGTTATTAGCCAACTCATTAGGGTTTCTTCTTGCTTCTCGGAGTATTCTATCCTCATTAGGTTTACACATGGAGGTAAATAGCTCCCGTAGCTACCATAATATCAACATTTACAACACGTCACTCAAACAACCCTTGAGCTTGTCACCCTAGCCATACTTGCATTTGGTTTTTTGACTCTGGTGGTTGTGGATGCTCTGTGATTTCTGGCTGTGAAAGGAAAATACAATCCAACTCTTCCCTCAAGCAAGTTTTACAGCTATGGTTCCTTTATTTTCAATCCATGATGGTCCCTCTGTGTTATGAATTGAGTTTTTGGCTCAGAATTGCATGAGGTCTATGTTTTTCTTAATTTTTGACTGTGTATCAGTGTTGTGATTATGGTTTCTTTTGTGAATACTCTATATTGTTGGTGTTTTTAAGAAAATAAATGGGTATTCTTTTTGTGTGTAGCCTGTGCATTGATTTATTGGTTTAAAACATGTCGTTGAACTTGGGGTTTTACTCTGGTTCTCTGTGGAAAATTATGATAATGGTGTAACAAGATCTGAGTTTTGGTGTGCGGGTTTTACAACCAGTCTAGGTGTTGAATTATTGTCACTCTTTTTCCTCTCGGTGGTTGGTATGTTTCATTCCTCCAGGTTGCAATGCAAATTTTTAAGTGTTGGAATGTTCTCGCTTCATTTTGGCTGAACCTAGAGCTATCTTTTTTCATGGCATTTCCTTCACTATCACTGTTGTTGAAAGCATTGCACAGTCGGGTCTTCGGCATCACCCAGAATTTTAAATGAAAGTTTGTTTATGATTGGGTTGGTTTTGTTTCTCTTTAGGCACTCTCTTCACAGTATTTTCATTATTTTCTTCCTCTCGTCTCCTTTGGGTAGTTGACTGTTATGTTTTGGTAACCCTCACTGTCAATATTTTTAAAGGTTATAAACATTTGTGGTGGATTTGGAAAGGGAATGAGATCTTTGTTTTTTTCAAAGACTATTGGCCTTGATTATCTGTTGTTACTTCTCTGCGACAACTTGTTTTAAAAAAAAAAAGTGGCACGAGTGATCTGTGTTTTTGAAGACTCATTCTTGATTGAGCCATCTCTTGCTACCTCTCTGCAATAAAATAAAAGGCACGAACTATCTGTGTCACAAATACTATGTCATGTGGTCGAGTTATTTGTTCTTACTTCCCTTGTTGTGTTAAATATTAACACGATATCGGTCTCGTCAAAGATTAAAAGACCCGTGTGTGTGCTCAACTCTATTTCTCCTCGTCCACGACTTGGTTCTATGTCCCCTCGAGCATTATTTGGCTATGTCTTCTATTGGGAATTTCTTCTAAAGGAAGTTTGTACATGTTCAATTTTGAAGAATCTCAGGTTCAGAGTTGCATGCTATTGATTAAATGTTATTTTTGAATCATGACTTATGTTGATTATTGATGAAATTATGTGTGTGATTGAATCGGGGCCCGATTATGAGTTTTAATGCAAATATACTATGTCAAACAATGTTGTAAAGTCGACAGTTGGAGGTTAATACTGGGCATATTCTTATTCGAGTTTAAGAAATAAATAATTGGATGTGGATGGCCGAAATCACTATGTATATTTCTATTTTGTTTTAAAAGAAAAAGGGGTTAGCATTGGAATATAACAGACTGTGGTTCAAAGGGTTATCATTATGGAAATAACAATGTTGTTATCATGAATGTTATTATGGATATTGTATAGATGCAAGGGCTGCTATAATTGAAGTATTATGGGCATATGAATTGTATTTTATTTGAGTCATCAAGCACTATGTCTGTAATTAAGGGACAATTAAATGATTTTGGTTTTAAAGTGGATGCTTATTGGATTGTGGGTCTGAACATAGTTATGGTTGTTGTTTGATTTAATTTATTTTTTATGTACAGTATCCATATTATTCCCTCTCATACTATCAATTTTTAGCTCGTTATACCCCCCTCACCATCCCAATTTCATTTTTACACGCCCTGTTCTATTAAATAAATTAAAAATTTTGTATGGTAGTGGCAAAAGATATGACATATAAATAGGTAGCAACTAATATATTTTGGTATTGATTGCACAATTAGTTATTTAACGAATTGTTGAGAAGTACTCGCATTTTTATCCCCTGTCATGCTACCACTTTTTCGCTCATTTCAATCCCTCCATATGTCCCATGAATCCTATTTCACCCCCTGCTCACTTGGAAATTATTAAATAATTTATTATGGATTGACTTGCATGGGTCTTATGTCAATTTTT
>JZKD02S1697408.1:22546-40935 GCA_000966675.3 Picea glauca
TTTTATATTTGACTAGAGATCTATATATGACATTTTTACTGCAGATTTTGTTGAGATGTATGTTTGACATGTATATTCATATGTATATCTCTCATGAATATTATATTTTTCATATCATGGTGTGGTTGTTTTTGTTGTTTGATTTATAAAATGTAATATGAGTATGCTAATGACGAACATTGTTAATGTTTTTTTGTTTTTTTAAGTGAATTTTGATATGTATCACTCATTTAAATTTATAGTTTCCATATAATGTTTAACTTTACTTTTATGAAAGCATTTAATTTGGATTGTGATTGCAAAAAGTTATAACCATTAATTTCATAYAATGTTTAACTATTGTTCAAGGTGAATTGTTTTTTGTCCAACAAGATACAATATGTTGATTAAATGTGTTTAGAAACAAAAATACTTAAATATGATGAGTGAAATGACCGTGATTTGAATATTTATGTATTTTTCATATATTATAATAATAACATTATAACATTCTGGATGGGGTGACAGGTGAAACACAATGGGAGCCAGGTGGAGTTAGGCCACGTAGGGAGCTATTAATCCATGTCCCTAGCCTCCCGTCCCTCCAGTCTGAATGACCTGCACTCATTGTGATTTAATGGAAATGCGTTGGGCACTCCAAGGAAACTTAATCCATCCTTGCGCGAACCAGGCTGGGCGTACCAAGCAAGGTACTTGCACCAGACTTGCAATCACCTCAACCTTCATGGCTCCCGCCCATGTCAATTCACCAGGCACTATGAAGGCATGTGCGCTAGATTGTTCTCTCATTCGTCCCTTGCCTTGTGCCTGACTTCTCCTTGGATTTCTCTTTGCCCTGTGCTCGACAATTCCATGTCTCTCCCACATCATTTTCGCCTTGCGCTTGCTTGTTTGGATTCCCACAGTCATCCCTCCATTGTTCATACAACCCAATATTCACCTGAATGCTCACACCATGCCCAACAAGAGGGGCAAGTCTAGAAGGGGTATGTTGTAGTAAAACGCCCTTACTAGATGCAATCGACTCCCCCCCTCTCTGCTAGCCCTCATAATCACCAGTCTTCTCGACCAGCCCCATAACTGGCCTCAACAACCCCAGTACCCCACCCCCACTCCCACCATTGACCCTAGTAGCTACTCTTTCAAAGAGGAAATTATCCCTCCAGAGAAATTTTCCCCTCCACCTAGCCTTCTCCTAAGAATTACCCCACCCAACACCCACACTCAAGACCATTTTTATGGCACTAGAGAATGCGTGGTGGAGGAAGAAATTCCTCCTGGCTGGCAAGTGGCTACTCCATTGAAAACAATGGCAGCAGTGGATGCAGTGGATGCTGACTTGGATGCAGAGGATGTAGTGGACGCAGTGGATGTAGATTTGATGGAGGAGTCGCCTCCACCCACCCCAATTCGACTTTCAGATGAGCACCTTCATCTCATCTTCGAGCTGCGACAGAAAATGGATGACTAGGCACACATTCAACAATTACTGGGACAACTTTTGGACCTCCTATTCGATGCGATGACGACTGCTCTTGCAAGAAATCGGTGGCCAACTTGCTGACAAATTTTTATCCCAGCCTACCACGCCCACGGACGACCGAGCCCGAGATTGCACTTGGACTAGCTCCCCCAGGTTTATTTTTTTATTTTGGTTTAGTCAATTATGCAGAGAATTGAAATTCTCTGTCAAGCTCTATAAGACAGTCGGCCATGGCCATTGCTTCGTTGATCACTATGATCTTTTTGTCAGTTACAGTTACAGTTGCACTTGATTTTTGATATCCACCTATCCTGGTTTCCCAGTTGTGGCAGGCCAGGTGGCAGACTCTTGATTTTGTAATGACATGTAAATATGTGAATATCAATATATAGCTCTCTTTTATTTACAAAAAAAGAAAAAAACATTATAACATAATTGTTCACTGATAATAATGTTATTTTTTTAATTTTTATTATTCAAATATTAAAGACAAAGTTACAATATAATTGTTTACTAAAATCACAATTATTATATTTTATTAATATGTTTCCAAATTTTTTTATTAATTTATATTATTCAACTATTATAATTTATGAAATTTATTCAATTAAATTTAAAATAATAAATATAGAGAATAATAATGCATTTTGATCTATACACTTTCGAAGAAATGGTTTCACAACTTTTTACTCTAATATAGACTTTATGAATCTTTTTATTAAAAAATAATATTACCCAACAATTTATAATTAGTATTTTAAAAATTAGTAAAATTGACAAAGGTTTCTATACTTTTAGATAAGTATGGATCATTAAATTTTTCCTTAATTCTGACTAGGCTCTAAAAAAAGACTCTTTTAGAATTCCCATGTCCTTCCTATACTGACACTTATTTCAAGGAGAATGCAAAAATAATGATTAAGATAAGTGTATATGATATAAAACTAAAGGATGGAGTGGAATAGGTGAAGTCCATGATAGGTTCACTAGTTAAGATGGGGAATTCCATCAAAGTTGGTAATGCCAACACCACAAGTATTGTATATGTTGCAAGAAGTTATTTTGTTGGAATTGTCCCTAGAAGTTTCATTAAAGTTAGTATATATTTATTGAATTTTGATTTTCTCAAACAATAAGAATTTTGAAGTTTGAATATTTTTTAATATTTTCATTTTTTGTTAAATAAAATATGATTTAAAATAAATATTTACTATTGTATGCCACCAACTTTGTGATATCTCAACTAATTCTTAGTAATTCAAAGGTTGACATAAACATATTTTAATACAATACAACATAAATTTGCTATAATAGACAATAAATATAACAATGAAAGTATATCAAAACTACATCTTATGCTCGTACGTCTATTTAATGTATTTTAAATGTGGTGGTTGTAAATGGTTGTTAACTTTTCATATCCAACATAATTATAAAATGAAAGAATTAAATAAATAAATAAATAAAAACATAATTGTCCATTATAGATACCCATAATAAAATGATACATCCACAATATAAATGTCCAAGCAAATAATTTACAAATCAGTCTTCATTTTCATCACCACAATTATCTTCCTCTCTTTGCATTGTAACATTGTTTCTCTCAAAAATATGTTTAGATCTTGGATCATGTCTCAATACGAACCACCAATCCCCTCCAACACATCTGGATAAAAAAAAACTTGGTTGCAATGTTTTGGGAAAACAAAAGTCTCCTTACTTTCAACCCACCTTTTTTTAGAGTTAATACATATTATCCCACTATCACAATATTCCTTTACATTTCTCCAATCGAAGGTATCCCACCACTTGCAACAAAAAATAACACATTGAAACAATGAGAAGTCCACTTGCATGATCTCGTGTATCTTTCCAATGTAACCTAACTTCCCCTCTATTAGGTTTTCATCACGGTGGTTAGCACAACTAGATTGGTCAAACTCAACCTCCACTCCACAATCTTGTACAATGTGTCCTTCATCAACATACTCAATGTGAAAATGATGTCCATATGCCCACATAAATGGGAAGAAATGCACCTGTAAAATGCGAACAAAGGACGATGTCATGTGTCTAAAAACTGAAACATTAATAAAAACATAATATCTGTTACAATTCAAATGTATAATATTATAAATAGAACGTGGTACTTAGAGAGGTTATTACATAGTTGTTGCACCTGATCCCTATGTTTAGTGCATATAGATCTTCTCCACATGGATTACGACCAGACACCTCATGTTTCTCTTGTATTTGGTCAACCACCCAACTGTTGGGACATATTTTTGGAATATTTGCTGTTAAATGATCAAGATAAGGCATGATTCTACCATTCAACCATCTGAATGATTTTCTATCACTGTATTTTTTCCTTCTTTTCTCTTCATACAACACAACCCATGGTCGCATTGCCTCTGCATTGTAAAGAACGAATTTATTGATGACATCCATTTCTAAATTCGTTGATGTATACAAATATTAAAAACAAATAGCATGGGATCAAATATATATTATCAACTTAAAGAACGAATTTATTAATGACATCAAATTTTTTAAATTCATTAATGTATAAATAATTCAAAACAAATAGCATAGGATAAAATATATATTATCAACTTCAATGTAAACAATTTCTTTGTACTAAATTGAAAAAATATAACTGACTTACTCTTTATCAAGTGCCTTTTTCCATTCGTTTTGAGTAGCTCCCCTTCCCTTTTGTCCTCATCTTGATGTTCGTCCCAAATGACTGCCCCTTATGTGTCGTCAATTTGATTTATGTACTCACCAACATAATAGAACAACTCGTATACTATGTACACCTACATCATAGATCCCTCCTGTTTTTCCCTTTATCAAACAAACCCCTTAAATTTTTTCATGCACCTCTCTAAGAAGAACATCCAACGACATGAGAGAACCCCGGCTAATTCAACCTCATCAGGTAGGTGAATTAGAAGATGGACTTGTAGGTCTATAAAACTCGTGGGAAGTTCCTTCTCAAACATACAAACAAACACAGTTATCTCTTGACGCCACCATGGAATTTTATCCATATGAATATCCCTTGATGTGATCCAATGCACAAATATAGATAATTTTGATATGGCACGTCGCAGGTATTGGGGTAAATCATGGTTCACACAACCACGCACGAGCAAAGGATAATGACACTACAAAATAGACACACACATCATTAATTTTCATAAAATTGTGAGTGCATAACATATTTTTATTGACATGAGTATAAAAGAATAATCATGTATTAAACATGCATACCCTTGGAAGGCTTAGATGGTCTTGTGATTTCAACCTCGACAAATCCCTATCTACAGTGAAGCAACATTGTAGAGTCGACCCATATAAAGAAGGTGCATTCACACCCAATATAATCGTTGAATAAATTATTGTCATTGATGTCAAAGGTAAGTTTTCAAATATAAATATTCAAAGGAAATGTGACTTTAAGAAATACAAAGTGGAAGTGGATTAGAAATGAATTTACGTGAAAGTGGATTAAATATGAAGTTATGTGAAAGTGGATTAAACATGAAGTTATGTGAAAGTGGATTAAAAAGTAAAAGTGAATTAAAAAGTGAAAGTAGAGTAAAAGTGCATATGGTATTTGCACATGGTTTTAAAACCCATGGTGGTATTTTTCCCATGGCATGTTGAAAAGTAAATTAAAAAATGGAAATTATTTATTTATTTAATGACCATGTCTTTTAAAATGTACATGGGAGTTAATGGTAAAGTATAAAAGAAGAAGAGGATTGTGAGAAATAGTGTGAGTGAAGAGCGGAAATGTAATATTTACATAACAGAATATAATATGGGAAAATATTGAATATTATTTAAAAAAGAGAGAGTGACGAAGTATGTGATGATTCAACTAATAGATCTTGTGAAAGAAGAAGTAGTGAACGTCAAGCTGATCTGGCGAAAACAGAAGTAGCAAGAGAAGACGAGATCTGGTGAAAGAAGAAGTAATGATGCAGAGCATATTTGGTGAAGATAAAAGAAGCAAGAAGACCAGTGAAGGAAATGCATATGAAGAACTTGTAAACTTGTAAGTAGGTTGGTGCCTACAAAACAAACAGTTGTGGGGATAGGTGTCTCCAATAGGTCGGTTCCAACAAACAACAGAGGGGATCAATGTCTCCAGTAGGTCAGTTCCTATAAATAGTAGAGGGGATCAATGTATCCAGTAGGTTGGTGCCTACAAATTTACAAAAATAAGTTTTTGTGGTTTTCTACCAAAAGGGTTTCCACATAAAAATATTGTTTCTTCTAGTTGTTACATTTATGTGATTGCTCATTATGGTTTATGAATGTTAAAAAATAAAGATAGTCTTATATTGATTCACATAGATGACTTTAAGGACAAAAAATTATATTAAAATGTAGAAACATGGGTTAATATTACTAGTTCTTAATCTACAAAACATAAAATGTTTGGCGATAGTTTTGTAAAAATATTCAAATTTCTAAGGATTTTATATAGTTTCTATAAAATTTTGGTGATTTTTAAGGTAAAATAATTTTATTATGTGGAATTTGGGTGAATCGTTTCGAGGAAAAAAGGAAATTGGAGAATCTTCTTTTGGGAAAAACCATGGAAAATTAGCCCATTGGAGAAATTTAGCCCCTAAAATCATCTATGTTGATTCACCCCCCCTCTCAGTATAAGTGTGTGATCAACAATTGGTATCAGATTCAGTTCCTTCGAAAACAGTCTAGCCACCAGAAGGTAGATCTTGGGAGCACACATGGTCGGTCAAAAAGGTTTCTCTACAAACAAGGCTCTATTGTTTGACAAAACAAACTATGCCTTATGGAGTATAAGGATGAAAACATATCTAATGGCCCTTGGTTTTGATATTTGGAAATTTCTTGTGACTGGTTATACATCCCCAACAACTCCACCAACAGATACGACCAGGAAAAATGCTAGTGAAAATGATGCAAAATCCATGAACGCCATCTTGTGTGGTCTATCAGAATCATAGTTTGTCAAAGTAATGCATTGAAAATCAACGAAAGAAATTTGAGGAAAAATTTAAAACATCCATGAAGTAAATGACAAGGTCAATAAGGCTAAGCTCCAAACTCATAGAAGACAATTCGAGGTTTTGAAGATAAAATATGAAGAAAATGTTGTAGTCTATCTCCTATGTGTGGACGAAATTGTCAACACCATAAGAGGATTTGGTGAAACAATTGCAAAACCAATGATTGTGCAAAAGGTGTTGAGGTCACTCCCCTTAAGATTTGATGCCAAAATTTTCTCCATTGAGGAAATAAAGGATCTTGATAAATTAGCAATGGATGAATTGCATGGGATCCTCACTACATATGAAATGAGGACTAATTTACTAAAAAGGAAAAAACATCACAGAAATAATCATCTTTCAAAGCCTCAAAGAATATGAATAACAAAGAACACAAATCAAGTGATTTTTCCAAATGTGAATCAGATGCAGAGGAAGCAAAGTTTGTGAGAAAACTCAAAAAGGGATTTGACAAATACAAAGGTAAGTTGTCCTTTAAATTCTTTAACTGTGGAAAAGTAGGGAATTTTGTTGCTAAGTGTCTATATGTGAAAAATGAAAGTAGTGATAATGAAGAAGACTATAACTTAAAAAGAAAACATCATCAACACAAAAATATTCACAAACAACACAAGAATGAAAATAAGAACTCTTATAATGAGAAGAAGAGACTCTACTCAAAAGGGGTTAGTGGCTCGTCTGAAGAAAGCAATGAAAGTAGTTTCAAAAGTGATAGAAAATAAACTATGTTTATGACAATCAAAACAAAGATTGATGAAGAAAAATAAATGATGGCTTCAAAAGAAGAGGAAAACGCTAAAACAGATGGAGAAGTGGATCTTGAAGAAGAACCCATGTGTTCCTTAAGCGAAATAAAGAATCCGAGGAAAAATAATTTGAAACAAAAAGAGAAGTTGCGGAAATATGAAGAAGAGGATCATGATTCAAAAGCCAAAACATTATAAATCCTTGAAAAATAAGAAAATATTATCATAATCCTAAAAGTTAAATTAGAAGAGGAAAAAAAGATAGAAGAAGTCATGAGAATTCAGCTGAAGGAAAAGCAAGAAAATTGCGAGAAGGTAGAAGCTAAACTTGTTTCCTTAATAAAATATTTTGAAAATTCAAATGCTCAGTTAAACAAAAGCTTGAAGTTTGAAAAGAGTATTGAAACCTTAGATAATTTCATCAATTGTCCAAGGTATCCATTCATTAAGACTAATCTAGGATATCATGTTTCCATTGCCTCTCTACCTACACTTGTCCTTGCTACAACCAAGGGATTTTTATTTGTTGCGGGTGGAATTCAAACTGGCTTTCCAAATGAGAAATCTATTGTTGATTGTGTCGAACAAATTGATGAGTTGTTTGTTCCTCGCATGCCATAATTTGAGAATGTTGTTACAGATGACATTATTGTCGATATGTCAGGTTTCTCTACTCTTGTAAGTGAACATAATCCTGAGCCTACTTCATCTAATTAACCAACACAAAACTATGTGCCCTATCATAATCCTCTCCATAAAAATAGAAGGAATGGAAATCATGCTTTCAGATCTTTGCAGAAGAGATGTGAAAAAAAAAATGTGGACCATTTTCGACTACTAGGATAGATTGTGGTTGGATTGATGGATGGTCGTGGAATAATTTGACCAAATGTTTGAGGACTTCATGTCATTGTGTATCATTAGATGTATAGTCGTGCAATGTTGATATTACTTACTAATGATTTCCTTGGAAGTGGTCGACCAAGGATCGACCTGACATGACAATTGATTGCGTATTCGATGATTGAGTTTAGACTGGGTTGCCCATTGACTAAAATTTTCGACAAGAACTATTGTTGCTACTTATTGATCCCTCAGGGGGGGGGAATACTTGAACTTGTTGATATGTGGACCCAATTGATGTCTTATTGTTAACTTGATCGTTTCATGTTGAATGGACTTGCATTTGTTGAGACCGACCAAACCATGTTCTATTGTTGTAGGAGATGTATTACTTCTTATGTTGGATACATAGACTACCTGGATTGATAGAGATTGATTATATTGCATTGTTGGTGACAATGTTAAAACTTCTTCAGGAGTGTTTTTGTACAATGTTTGAGCATTTTTTGCAGTTAGAACAAATTAAAGAGGGAAATTTGTGTGCTATTGGTTTTTCCTCCAAGCTAAGTTTTCTTAAAATAAAATTTAAGAAATTCAAAATGGATGATTGTGCACCAGTCCACACACCCATGGTCACAGGTTGTAAATTGATCAAAGATGATGAATCTATGGAAGCAAGTCAAACATTCTATAGGTCAATGATTGTAAGCCTATTATATGTGACAACATCAAGGCCAGGCATTATGTAAGAAATATGATTGGTTGCATGATTTCAAGATGCACCAAAAGAAATTCATGTGCAAGAAGTAACAAGGATATTCAAATATCTAAAAGGAACCTTGGAATTTTGATTATGGTACTCAAGAGGTGCATATTTTACTCTAACAACATATACATATGCAGATTGGGCAAGCAGTGTTAATGAGAGAAAAAGTACAAGTGGAGGAGCATTCTTTCTGGGAAATAGTCTAGTGTACTGGTTGAGAAAGAAACAATATTCAGTCTCTCTATCCACAGAAGAAGCCAAGTATATTACAGAAGTAGCATGTTGCACACAATTTATTTGGATACAGAAAACACTACAGGATATCAAGGTAGAATATGACCATCCAATCTCAATCATTTGTGACAACACAAGTGCAATCAACATTTCAAATAATCTTTTTATGCACTCAAAGATGAAGAATATTCTCATAAAGTACCACTTCCTAAGAGAGAAGGTATCCGAACAAAGTGTCAAGATGGAATACATTGCCACCAAGGAACAAATTGCAGATATTTTTACCAAACCCCTTCCGAGAGAAACATTTGCAAATCTACAGAAGCTGGGAGTGATATCCCTCTCATATCATTAGTAAATAAGCACAGCTCAGGGGGATCATTCCTTTTCCATTCATGTCAAATGGGGATAATTACAGATAGGGGGAGATTTTCAGATAGGGAGAGGAGAATTATAGATAGGGGGGAGTTATAAACAAGGGAGAAATTTTGTCTATTTCTCGAGGATTACGTGTTTTTTAGTACAGTGTTGTCATCGATGAAAAGGGGGATATTGTTGAATAAATTATTGCCATTGATGTCAAAGGTAATTATTAAAATATAAATATTCAAAGGAAAGGTGAATTTAAGAAATACAAAGTGGAAGTGAATTAGAAATGAAGCTACATGAAAGTGGATTAAATATGAAGTTAAGTGAAAGTGGATTAAATATGAAAGTTATGTTAAAGCGGATTAAGAAGTAAAAGTGGATTAAACATGAAGTTATATGAAAGTGGTTTAAAAATTAAAAGTGGACTAAAAGTGCACCTGGTATTTGCACATGGTTTTAAAACCCATGGTGGTATTTTTACCATGGTATGTTGAAAACTAAATAAAAAAAGGGAAATCAATTATTTATTTAATGAAGGTCATGTATTTTCAAATGTACATGACTTTTCATGTAGATTTAATGGTAATGTATAAAATGAGAAGATGATTATGAGAAATGGTGTGGGTGAAGAGCGGAAATGTAATATTTACATATGAGAATATAATATGAGAAAAGATTGAATATTATTTAAAAAGGAGAGAGTGATGAAGTATGCGATGATCCAACTAATATATCTTGCAAAAATAGAAGTAGAAAATGTCGAGTTGATCTGGAGAAAGAAAAAGTAGCAAGCGCAAAGTGGATCTGGTGAAAGTAGATGTAACGAGCAAAGAGCAGATTTGGTGAAGAGAGAAGCGACAAGTATACCAGTGAAGTAAATTCATATGAAAAACTTGTAAACATGTAACTAGGTTGGTTCCTACAAAACAAACAACTATGGGGATTTATGTCTCTAGTAGGTCAGTTCCTACAAACATCAGAAGGGATCGATGTCTCCAGTAGGTCGATGCCTATAAATAGCAGAGGGGATCAGTGTCTCTAGTAGGGTGGTGCCTACAAACATTTTTAATAGTAGGTTGGTGCCTACGAACATTTGTAATAGTAGGTTGGTGCCTACAAATTTAAAAAAATAATTTTTTTTGGTTTTCTCCCAAAAGGGTTTCCTCATAAAATATTGTGTCTTCTAGTTGTTACATTTAGGTGGAATCAAATTTCAATGAACTAGTCAAATCCAATATGTACAATTATGAACTCAAGTTCAATGAAAAACCACACAACTTTCATATATATGCCTCACATACATGTCAACAACGAACCTAGGGTAGGATAGAGCAACAAATTTTCAAGTAGGAAGCTTGGTTAAACAAGGCCATCTCTAGCACTAGCATGTGACCACTACACATTCAAAAAAATAGGGTTTATATCTAGTTTGAGGTGTCAAAAATGCATTGAATTAATCAATAGAATCATATTAAATAAATGTCTATGAGAAAAAATAATTCCTTTCCTTCAATGTCAATGAAACTATGCATAGCTTAATGAAACCATGTATAATCCATGCAACAAAATGACCAATAAATTCAATTGTTGCAAACATACCTGTATGAAAATGTTGTAAGGGGAATTTGCTAGACTACTACTGACACACAAACAAAAATAACTATGTTGTCCCATTAAAGTAGAGGTACAAGTTTGTTGTAGAATGAAGAAAGTTGTCATCGTGCCTACATAAGTAGAAAATCCAATCAAACATATTTAGACACAACATTCAATAGGTCATACAATCGTGCAATACCAATAGTAATCCAACCAAACATGCCTTCGAGAATAGAAATGACAACCATGGGGTTATCATGGATATATGCAAGCATGATTGTGTGGGTGGACAATGATAACAATGTTGCAAGAAACATGGTTATGGAAAAACAAATTGTGCATAAGAACTCCCACACAAGCCTTTCATAATTACATAGGTGTACCATAGACTACTATTTACATCTTCAAAACAATTAATATAAAGTAATGGGAAAAAAATTAGCTTGTCCCTTTTTTATATTCAAAATCTATCTATGGAATAGATGTTTTAACACTAGCACTAACATTTGATAACCTAATTGTATTCTTTCCATACCCACACTGTATATGCTATCTATGTATTTGTTAATTCATAATGCACTTATTGCTAACATATCACTTTCTGGGATAATCTAACAAGGGCGCTACAACAACATGATTTTTTTGTGACAACTTCCTCAAACCTTTTCCTTCAAGCAAGTAGAGGGAAATAATTGTAAAATAGTTCAAACTACCATGCAACAACAACAACAATAATCCATCCAAACGCACCTTCAAGAATAGAAATGACAATTGTTGGGTTATGATGCCTATAGATAAGCATGAATGTATGGGTTTTATTGATGCTAGAAATAACATGTTATAACCTAATTATATAGCCTCCAGACCCATGCTATTTATGCTCTCTATATATCTATGCATGAATAAATGCACTTACTACGAACATATTTATTTTTTAGATAACATAACAATGCAACAACAACATGATTTTTACATGATAGCCTCAAACCTTCTCCTTCAAGCAAGAAGAGGGAAATAATTATATCACATGTCAAACCAACATGGAATAAAAACAATAATCCAACCAAACACGCCTTCAAAAATATAAATGGCAACTACAGGGTTATGATGGCTATATGCAAGCATGAATCTATGACTTTTTTTATAATTTTTTTGTATTTTTTTTATAGAGACAAACTCATGCACTTCTATGCATGCATGATTTCATATCAAATAAAACCCATAAGAAAAAGGAAATAACTATAAGGGTCATCAACCAAATCATTTATCTCACACAAATAGAAATAATTATGTTATTCCATGACAACAGACTAGACATGGGTTTTTATTTCTATAGAGATAAATCCATATATGCATAGGCATGTAGGTTTTATAGCAAATAAAACCTACAACAAGAAATAGATACTTTATTAATATTGACACCCAAATTTTTGGATAAGTTTGTGCACACACACATATCAATGTGTGTGCACATCAATAGCTACAGGATGGATGGAATAAAGTGTGCATGCTAATCAAAGTTCTATACTATGTGCTAAAATATCAGAAAGATATTGCATGCATGCCGAGTTAGAAGAAGATATTCAAGAATCTTCCTGAATAATGAACCCAGACAACACGAGATATTGTGGGGCAGATGATGGATGAGATGGAAAGTTTGTTAGGAGTGCCACGCTCCAAAGAGGTTGCGTGGACTGCATGTAGGCGGTAGAAGCGTGCAGAACTGGTGATCACTAGAGCGAGTAGAGAAGAGGAGAAAGGGACAAAATGCTAGAGTATAAAAATAAGGAAAAGGAGAAGCAAGGGAAGAGAAGGGAGATTCAAAGGTCTACAAAAGAGAAGTCAGTCCAAGTTTTGCATGAGTTGGGTTATGAGTCTTTGTAACAATTTTTTATGTGGCTGGAACAATCCTATATAGAGTATGTAATGGATTTGATCTAGTAGGATGTGAAGAATATGAACAAATATCGCATAGCACATTGTAGTGCATGATTTGCAAAATGTATTGGAGCGCAGAGCGATATTCCTATTGCATTGTGGGTCTTTTGATGTATGCATTCTACCATTTAATTGAGATAATATAAAGCTACAGTTCTCTCTGTCAATGCTTGTGTATATTCTAAGTTTGATGGACGAATGTGTTAATGGTTTATGTTGTTAGTCTACTAATGGATTATAATTGATTGTATGAATGGTAACCCAAGTGGCTTATTGGTATGATTTATCCCTTCATCTCTAACACAAGACCAAATGGTCTTTGTGATTCTTGGAATCTTGGGTGAGACCTTCTTAGTCCTTGACTGAATATTGATATGTCAACACCTTGGGGTTTTTCTGGTCAAATTTGGATGAACCTTGAGTCATCAACCCCCCATTGTTAGGAAGGATGTGTGTAAGAGATCCAACAAATGGTTTTGTTGTCAGGACCTAAAGGTTTTGTATTGCATGATGAAGGGAGAGAATGAGGTGGAATCCAACTTGGGAGGAAATACAAGACTAGTTAACTACGAAGGAAGATGTGTTTTCTCGATGAGAAACCCATGGTCTAATAACCAGCATTGAGCGTTGGAAGGAGAGGTATATTTAATTTAATTTGCATGAATTTTTATTTGTTGAGTTTCTATATTTGTTGTATCAATGGTTGAAGAGGAAAACCACTACTAACACTACTTTGAGACCTAAATAACCATTGGTCTAGGGCTAGACTATAGTCGATAGGTTGAAGGCGTTGAATAACAAGTGGGCTTGAGAAATCAAGATCTAGTTTTCTCAAGTGAAGGAAGGATCTATTATTGAGTTCACTACACAATACAATGATTCTTTCACCGAGACTGAAATAAAGTTTGTCGAAGCTCCTCGAAAGAGACTGCTAGAAGAAATAGCGTTATGGATCAAGATGTTGTTCGTTGAGAAAGGAGTGATGCGCATGGATCCAGATAGGATGGATGAGTAAACCCCTAGTGTTGGTGGGGATTAAAATAAGGGGGGAAATAGAGAGAGGAGATGGATCTGCTAAGAGGATCTAGAAGATGTTGAGATGAGGTGAGGAAAGAATGGACCTAGAATAGAAGTGGAGAGAAAGAGTCGAAATATATGAAAGAAGAGTTGATATAAAAGCATAACAAAGGAGCATAAAGAAGGTAGCAAGGGGTGAGAGAAGAGGGGTCAAACCCAAAATAAAGAGGAAGGATACTGCACCAGGAGGAAGTACAGGAGAGATTGTTGTGCTAGAGAGAAGCACAGATGAAGGTAGGTTGTTGAAGAGGTGTGGCGTTAGGAGTAGGGTATCCAGTTAAGATACCAGAAGTAGTGGTAGTAGGGTCAGAGAAGAAGAATCCCAACACCCTTGGATGTTGATAGATATCGCAACCTCAGAGGAAGATGAGACGCAAAGTAGAGGTGTTGAAGTAGGTGAGGATGGTGAAGAACCCCTACAAGAAGGGGAAGAGGCGTTAAATACAGTGGACGGTCTTGCGTGGATACAAGTAGGAAACTCTCTAGGTTCCCTCACAATAAATGATGAGAGAA
Organism: Picea glauca; assembly: GCA_000966675.3. NCBI lineage: Eukaryota > Viridiplantae > Streptophyta > Pinopsida > Pinales > Pinaceae > Picea > Picea glauca. The sequence continues at coordinate 37,187 of JZKD02S1697408.1, forward strand.
GATGAAGGTGCCCCCTTTTTGAACCACCCCCCTTGCGCATTTGTAACCAATAATAAAGAACAAAATATAGCACAACAATAGGAGTATAATAAGATATAATAGTAGAAGAAATAAGATAGGATACGAGTGAAGAAGAAGACAAAGTAAGAAATACTTCACAAGGAAGAGTATCAGTACCTATATCACAAACAATGAATAGTCAGTCCTAGATTGAGAATGGTGAATGAAGATACAACACATAGGCTACTCATTTTCCATGGGATGGGTAAGGATGATGCAGAGAATCATTGGTTCACGTGTCAAGCTATATGGTATGTGAAGAGGATCACAAACAAAACATCAAATATTACACGACTAGAGAACACTTTCAGGGACATATCTCTGACATGGTACATGAAGTACAAGGCAACTACACTTGTGGGACAGATGAGGTCCTTGATAAAAATTAAGAGAGATTTGATTAGGAATGTTCAAAATCCTAACTCAAAATCGTAGTGCATCACTAAAATCGAAGAAATCAAGCAGCAAACGGGAGAGACTGTGTGGGACTATGACTAACGGTTCAATATACTATTAGATAGGATAACATTCCATATCCAAGATGTTCAGCATAGGAAATGGTCCATTACATGATTTCCTCCCCATATCTGAGTCTCGCTCACCTAGTAGAAGGTGACTACTCAACCAGAGATGGTGGATATTGTGATGCACCTGGAAGCCATGCCAAGAGGTAGAGATACATAATTCGCATTGGCATAGGTGTAGTCTTAGGTTGCAAATATACCAATGTAGTTGCAAGATATGTAAATGATGAAGGTGTTGCACGAGCATGTGTGGTGTACCACGTGGTGGTCAGAAGGTCACCAAAGGGATGAATTTCCCACGTTGGTAAATTATTTGGTGATGGTTGCACCGAATCCATTTCCAACTAGGCCCCAAATTGAGTGGTGCAAGATTTTCAAATAGTGGAGACATATCTGACCCCACTACCCAACACTAGAGAAATATCAAAAGACTCACCATACTCTATTTTGTGAGTTCTGCAAATCCATGGGGCATGATGTGAACAACTATTGGCCACTTCAGTTGATCCGGGACCACACCCATGATGCCTTTCGGGTTTAGGAAGAGTAGAAAGGTGGTGACCGTAGGGGCGTAGAAAGAGGTGGATACCAAGGAAGTCCTAGAGGTGGATATGGAGGAGGTGGAGGAAGACCAACCACATATTTTAATTGTGGCGATATAGGCCATGTGTCACGATTTTGTACCAAATCTTGTGCTCTCTATGGGTATCGCTATAGTACTCTCTATGGGTATTTCTATACTACCGATCATGTCACAAAGGATTGTCCTAACTTGTTGAAGGCATGGGAAGAGAAGAAGGCACACTACAACATGGTAACTATAGAAATGAATGGAAACCAAAATAAGGATGAGGAAGCTTATGTGCAGGTGATAACAAGGTGAAGACAAAACATGAATGCACTTCAAGAGTGGAGAAATCTTGGGCCAGAGAATGAAATGGAATATAAGAAAGGCGGGGTGAGCCCCTCCTAAGTTTGATGTTGCTCAATAGAAGCAACTTTTTCATGATGCGCAAAGGGCTCTAGAAAAAGAGAGAGAATGTGATATTTGTAGTGTGCGATGCAAAGGTCGCCAGAGGAATCCTGTGTACGTGAGGAAGTGAAATGTGCCACACATAAATCACTGGAAGAAGCCCGAGCATGTGAAGAATTGCAGTGTGCCACACATATTTTTTTGGAGGAATCTTGTGTGCATTAAGAGATACAATGTGCAATGCATAGGTCGCTGGAAGAATCTCGTTGAAAGGAAGAGGTGAGACGTTCTAAATAAAAGGGAAAAAAGAGCATGTGCACGAATAGCTAAGTCACACAATGCAATAAGAATCATTGTGTGACATTGGTCGTGAAGAGAAAGAATAAGATCAAGTAAGTAACTTCTTGCAATGTTTTTTGAAGTTGTTAAGTGATCCTGATGTTGCACGAAATTTGACACACATGTTAACAAACTATATGGGCGAAGAATGAACAATTGTAGTTATATCCACCCCACTAATAGAAAGGGATGTGTGTCAGGTTAGTAAGAAGAAGCGCACATGAAGAGAGTTCAATATGACAATTGAAATTAGAAGTTATGAGATGGATGGATTCATGTTGGATCTAGGATCCAATCTGAACATCTTGCCAAATAATTCATGGGAGTTGATGGGTAGACCAAAATTGGTATGGTCCCCCATTCAACTTAGGTTGGTTGATCAGTACAAAACTTATCCCATAGGTCGACTAGAACAATTTGAAGTGAACATCAAAGGGGTGAAAACTAAGGCAGATTTTGAGGTGCTCGTGATCATGGATGAATCAGATCCCTACCCTGCACTACTTTGTATTGACTAGGAATTCAACAACAACGTTGTCTTGAATTTGAATAAAAGGCAGATGTCATTTGAGATGGACACTTTGCACATGATCACGCCATTAAATACAAATGAAGGTGACATATACAACGAAATTGTGAATGAGGATGTGTGTATCTTTCTTATTTAAAAAATTATGAAACCACAGGGAACAAAGAGGATTACATCAATCCCACCACAAATGGGGAGATGATAAGGAGAAGTGTGAATTCCTATGACATTGATTCAAAATATTTCATGGAGAGGTGGTAGAATAAGCTATATGAAGTCTCTACTAGGAGATTCTCGTGAATTACCACCATGGCACATAAGGACGAATTTGAACCCTATCGATTTGACGTGACGAATATGATGAACATATTCATTTCCCAAATGCAGCATGTCCCCTTACTCCACTGGATACTTTCCCTCGACACAGTATTAGCAAGCATACCCATGCAATGGTGGGTTGTGCATGGGAACATCTATGCAAATAGGTCGATGTAGTGGACTCAATGAAGGAAAGGTTCATGCCGAGGGTTGATATCTAAAAATACATGTGTTATTGTGAAAGGTGTTGTTTTTCCAAGCAGCAGTCAAATGCACATCCATCAAAAAACTAAGTGCTCTCTACTAGTAGGAATTTTCATCTGTCCTATTCCTCTGACTACCATTGAGCTAATAGAGGAGTATCACGGGCCTTAGGTTGAACCCAATAAAGAATTAGGCTACCAACAAATTCCCTCAGGGCCAACCATGACTAGTGAAGATCCTCTATGGTGAAGACCAAGAAGTTGGATCTATGTAAAGAAGCGGTGTGACCTATCAGGGGCCGACGCGGCAGGATAATAGTTGGGGTGTAGATGTAGGGGTTGTAGTAACCATGTGTGGTGCTCCTGAAGAATAAGACTTCTCACATGTGTAGAGTATTCAACATCACATTAAATATTAGGCAGTGTATACACTGTAGTTTAAAAAAGGCAAACGTGACAGGTGGTACTATCATGAATATTTGACTCGTTTCAGGAAAAATCAAGGAATAAATGCACTCGTCAACGAAGGGATTTTTTCGATTTGGAAAGCATGCAAAATTAATTACTTGTTCTGATGAATGGATGGCACAAGGGGTGTGTAGAAATAACCTAGCATGCCTAGGTGAATTCGACGAAAGGAATGAAAGTGGTTATGAAGACTTTCAAACACTTTTAGGTATTTGATCTCTCAACTCTGTGCACCCTCTATAATAGCAGTCCTTCAATCTTTAACCTTAGTTGATAAATTCTAAGGCTTCAACTAGCCTGTGCACACCTTGCACGGCTCTTGTGCTTCACCTACA
>JZKD02S1697408.1:46049-58970 GCA_000966675.3 Picea glauca
TGAAATGAAGGCATAGATATAACAATGAAATATAAAAATATATTGCAAATAATTTAGAGATACAGTAATGCACAATTTTTATTAATTACAGAAATGTACAAAAACTGTAAAAATACAGAGTGACTGAACTTGCTAGAATGGAAGTAGCTTATATCTGAGAAGAGATGTGACGAATATGCTCATTCGCCAGAAGATGGATACAATGAGGCTCCAAAGGAGTTTTTAACATAAAGCATAAATAAGAAAACCAGAAACATCCATAAACCTAAACCTAGGAGATGAAGCACCAAAAGTCATTGTAATGTCCCTTTCCAAATAGGAGCTCCAGAGAGGAGGCTTAATGGTCTAAACTGCCCCGTTAGACTATAGCTAGGGCCAAAGAGGGGTAAATAGGGTTACTAGAGGTCACTCCAGTCACAGGTGTTATATTCATAAAGTGGCATTGAACTAAAAAGGGTTAAAAACGCTTTTAAGTTATTATGAGATAAAAATAGAAGTCAACGGTGAATTAGGGTTTCAACAGTGATTTAGGGTTTTGGAAGTCCATAGTGAATTAGGGTTTTAGCATGATTTAGGGTTTTGGAAAGCTATAAAGGAAGGGTCAGAGACCTAATTCATCATTATGCAGATTGTGAATTGTCATTGAGGAGAAGAGGCGCATCTCAGAAGAGATAGTTCAATGTATTCCAGGAGGAAGACACCAATTGGTTGATTTCAATGTTGAAAGACACACCCTGGTCACCGGGAAGATCATCCAGGTCTTCCATCATTCTTCATTGATTCCACAATGCTCCCATATTCCAGGTATTATCTTTTAGTTGCTTGTTTGTATTCCAGCTAAGATCCTTTTGTCTTTTGATCTAGCCAAGTGTTGTTATTTTATTCAACCGCAGTTGCTTATTTGTATTCTGGCTAAGATCCTTTGTTTGTTGATCTAGTCAAGTATTGTCAGTTTATTCAGCCACATTCAGCCATTTTGTAATCCACAAAGATATCATAATACAAAACTTGCAGTCCTTTTTCACGTTTATTATTTGTATGATCATTTATATGTTGTAAATCTTTGATCCTACACACACATTAGTAGCGTTTCCTAGACTAGCCAAGTCAGGAACATTACAGTGGTACTAGAGCTTTATTCTTTCCAGCCTGTGACTAAAGACAATGAGTGAAACAGAAGACCCAGAGGGTCGTGAACATGTAGGTGATGAATATGTCACTTACAACAGGCATCAAGGAAGAAGGCATAAGCTTGATTTTCCCCCTTTTCCTCCTATCTCAGAGGAAGAGGAAGAGGCACACATTGAAGTAGAGAGAAGGGCAGAGCATGAGGTTGAGCGCGAGGCAGAAAGGATGCTAGGAGACACATATGAGTGACCATAGGGCAGTGTCAAGGCCCCCGTAGATCCAGAGGAAACTTTCATGCAGGTTATCAACGATATGTTAGCTAGTCAATAGACCATGTCTCAGTCCTTGGCACAGGTGGTTGATATATTGGCTAGAGTGGGCACCCCAGATACACAAGTCCCACATGCAGCATAGGGGAACTTGGGAGCAAGCAGTAGACCCCAATCACCCTCTCTCACATACACCTCTATGAGTAGGATTCCCAGACCCTTGTTTCCTAGTTTCCATAGGGCACCCCCAGTAGCAGCACCGCCACTGATAGCACAGAGGCCACCCACTCATGCTGATGAAATTTCAAAGTATAGGAAGGAGTACGTAGAATCGGGTCATGAATTCCATCAAGACATGACCTTAGTCGAGTATTGTGGACTCGGACTCAGGAATCTCCCCAGAGAGTCGCAGAGGGGAGGATCACAATAGTAGCGGGGGCATAACCTCGATTTCATACGAAAATTTGGGAAACTCACCACCCCTTCTTTCGAAGGATCATCCAAATACACCGCCAGAGCTTGGGTACAGAAGCTAGACACGTATTACAAGCTCAACCAGATGATCGAGACAGAGGCCATCAATTTCATGACCTTACACTTGGAGGGTGAGGCACACGAGTGATGCTATCATGGACTGGTGAAATTGGTTCACAGTCGCATCACCTCCTATAGGGAGTTTATATATAGGCTCATGGACAGGTTTGACAAGAAGGATCTCGAGATACACTTCAAGGATCTAGCCCAGTTGAGACAAACTGGCACAACAGAGGCATTCATCATAGAGTTTCAGTGAGTAGTTGTGGCAATGACAGATATATCAGAGCCCAGGTTGATCATGCTATTCATAGAAGGAATCACAGAGCCTTTGAGAGGATGGGTAAAGGCATACAGACCTCCCACTTTGCAGGATGCCATCCTTCGCACTCAAGATCTGGCAGACTTAGTGCCAAAGACTAAAACTTTCTCCAAACCATTTGTGCCCCAGAGGGATCAAGATAGGAAGCCATTCTAGAGAGAATGGAAGGGCAAGGAGAAGTTGGATGATGAGACTAAGCAAGATCTTATGAGGAAGAATCTTTGATTCAGCTGCAGAGATCCTTGGGTCCCAGGCCACAGGTGCATGGGCAAGGGAGAGATTCATTATATTGAGGTAGCGGAAGACAACGTGGACAGTGAGGAGGAGGAGAAAGACAATGGATACACTAGTTCAGAGGAGGAGTTAGCACCCGCAGAGGAGCAGCCTCCCCATAGACCATCGACACCGGCATGAGCCCATCCTCCAATAGTCCCACAACCGCTAGAACATGCTAACAGGAGGAAACCAACAAAGGGAGGTGTCATAGCGACCCTTTCTGGTGTTCCTAGGTATGATACCCTTCATATCAGAGGGATTATTAAGGAGCAACAAGAAATCGCCTTGATAGATGGTGGGGCCACCCACAACTTCATTGATGCTTCACTAGTATCGAGACGGGCACTTCAGACATAGGAGTTTGAGGGGTTTGATGTTGTAGTAGCAGATGGCCACACAGTGGAGTGTCTAGATATAGTTCCAAACTTAGAGATGAAGTTAGGCAACTACATAGTGAGAGACACATTTTATGTGGTTGAACTATCAGACACAGATGTGGTTTTAGGAGTTCAGTGGATGATTACCTTGGGAAAAATCACTACCAACTACCAAACCTTGGAAATGGTATTCAGAGATTAGGATGGGAAGAAGGTTGTTCTAAGAGGTATGTCAACAGGAGCACCTAGGACAGTTTCAGACAAGAGGATGGAGAGGATATTTAGACATGGGGAGGTAGCATATGCCGCAGAATGCTTGATCATTACTCAGAAGGATTCAGAGGGTCAACAACAATACCATACAGAGATCAAGAATTTATTTGGACGACATTAGCAGGTCTTTGAGGCAATTCCACCAGGAAGACCACCTGACAGGGGGTTTGAGCACACCATTGATTTGGAGGAGGGGGCCAAACCTATGATCACCCCCCCCTATCGTCATCCTAGGAGGTTCAAGGATGGGATAGAGAAGGAAATCAAGGACTTGTTGGCGATGGGACACATCATACTGAGTAACAACCCATTTTCTTCTTCAGTTGTTTTAGTTCTGAAGAAAGATGGCACCATGCGGATGCGCATTGATTATCGAGCCTTGAACAAGAAAACCATCAAGAACCGATACCCTATCCCATGCATTAAGGAGTTGATGGATGAACTGCATGGGGTAGTTTTCTTCTAAAAAATTGATCTATGCTTTGGATATCATCAGATCAACATCCGAGAGCAGGACATAGAGAAGATGACATTTTGATGTCATTTTGGAGACTTCAAGTTCCTGGTTATGCCGTTTGGGCTAACCAATGCACCCGCTACATTCTAGTCTTGCATGAACCATATATTCAGGGATCAGTTAAGGAAATCAATCTTGTTTTTCTTCGACAACATCTTGATCTATAGTCGGTCATGGCAAGAGCATATGAGGCACCTAGATGAGGTATTGAGCATCATGGAGGCACAATCATTATATGCCAAAGAGTCCAAGTGCGAGTTCGGTATGACAGAGCTGCTTTACTTAGGACACATCATCAGTGCACAGGGGGTACAGGTGTACCAAGAGAAGATCAGAGCCATTTTGGATTGTCCGACGCCCAATAACATGACATAATTAAGGAGCTTCTTCGGACTGTGTAGTTATTACAGGCGGTTCGTCCGGGGTTTTTCTCAGCTTGGAGCACCGCTAACAGATCTTACCAAGCATGGGGCGTTCATATGGACCGAGAAATCACAGGAATATTTTGATCACATGAAGGAAGTCATGGGAACTTTTCCAGTGTTGGCACTACCAGACTTCACCTTGTCATTTGTACTAGAGTGTGACGCATTCGACGAAGGGATCGGTGCAGTTTTGATGCAGGGAGGACAACCCATTGTATTTGAGAGCTAGAAGATTAGTCAACCTAAGAGGTTTTAATCCATTTATGACAATGAAATGTTGGCAATAATGCATGCCTTGACCAAGTTCAGACAATATTTGGTGGGCAACAAATTCGTGGTCAAGACCGATCACAACAGTTTGAAGTATTTCCTTGAGCAGAAGGACCTCACTGAGTGCCAACATAAATGGGTGATGAAGGTACAAGCATTCGAATTTGACATAGAGTATGTCAAGGGGAAGAAGAACATTGTGATCGATGCACTATCGAGGAGACGTGCGGCATGTTCTTTGATGGATATTTCAGCAGATTGGAAATCCCACTTGTTAGTGGAATATTCCAAGAACAAGTTCGCTTGTGAGGTGATGGATGGGAAGATACATGATGACTGGTATAGGGTCATTGACGATGTCATATTTTGCAAGGATAGAGTCTACTTGGTGCCAGATTCAGGGCTTAAGAAGAAGATCCTCACCACAGTTCATGATTCACCTCTAGCAGGCCATCAGGGGTTTTTCAAAACCTATAGACAGATCAGAGAGAGGTTCTCATGGAAGGGCCTCAAACAAGACGTTATGAGACACGTCATTGAGTGTGTGACTTTCCAGCAAAATAAGTTAGAGCATGCTCTTCCAGCAGGGCTACCTCAGCCACTCCCCATTCCAGAGCAGAAATGGGAGAGTATATCTATGGAATTCATCATAGGTCTACCCAAGGTCCAGGGTAAGGACTGTATCTATGTAGTGGTCGACAGATTGACCAATTTTTCTCACTTCTACGCCATACTGACATAGTACAGTGCAGTTCAGGTAGCCGATATTTTCTTCAGGGAAGTCTTCAGACTTCATGTGTTTCCGAAGAACATCGTCAGTGACAGGGTTAGTCGGTTCATAGGGACATTTTGGAGAGAGTTGTTTCAGTTGGTGGGGATAGATTTGACACCTAGCACGAGCTATCACCCTCAGACATATGGGTATAACGAGATTGTCAACAAGTGGGTTGAAGGGTATTTGAGGAACTATGTAGGATGACAACAAAGAACGTGGGTAAAGTGGTTACATTTAGGAGAATATTCCTACAACACCACCTTCCACATGTCCATTGGTATGACACCCTTCCGAGCATTGTACGGATATGATGCTCCCACTTTGGTAGACTTGGTATTCGAGGAGAGAAGAGCTCCCAAGACCAAGGATTGGATCATAGAGAGTCAGGATATTCTCAAGTTGTTGAAAGAGAACCTCCAGACGGTGAAAAACCGACAGAAGATAAGTGCGTACAGGCACAGGATAGAGTGTAGTTTTGAGGTTGGAGATTTGGTTTTCTTGAGACTCCAACCCTATAGACAGTCATCTCTGAAGAAGAGTGGGGCTGAGAAGTTCAAGAACAGATTTTATGGTCCTTACAGGATCATGCGCCGAGTAGGCGAGGTTGCTTATGAGCTAGAGCTTTCAGAGGGGAGAAAGATTCATAACATGTTCCATGTGTCTTGCTTCAAAAAGACAGTCAGATAATTCATTAGCACATCAGAGGAGCTTCCCCCGTTAGATGAGGAGGGACAGTTGGAGTTAGTTCCAGAGGAGGTTTTGGAGTTCTAGGAGCGGAAACTGAGGAGTCAAGTCATCATAGAGTGTTTGATCATATGGAGAGGGATTCCAATAGAGGACGCTACTTGGGAGAGCGAGTAGGTGTTGCAACACCTTGGACTGGTATTGCTTGAGGACAAGCAATTTTGGGAAGGGAGGACTGTAATGTCCCTTTCCAAATAGGAGCTCCAGAGAGGAGGCTTAATGGTCTAAACTGCCCTGTTAGACTATAGCCAAGGCCAAATAGGGGTAAACAGGGTTACTAGAGGTCACTCTACTCACAGGTGTTATATTCGGAAAGTGATATTGAACTAAAAAGGGTTAAAAGTGATTTTAAGTCATTATGAGCTAAAAATAGAAGTCAACAGTGAATTAGGGTTTCAACAGTGATTTAGGGTTTTGGAAGTCAACAGTGAATTAGGGTTTCAACATGATTTAGGGTTTTGGAAAGCTATAAAGGAAGGTTCAACAACCTAATTCATCATTATGCAGATTATGAATTGTCATTGAGGAGAAGAGGCGCATCTTAGGACAGATAGTTCAGTGTATTCCAGGAGGAAGACACAAGTTGGTTCATTTCGGTGTTGAAAGACACACCCTAGTCACCAGGAAGATCATCCAGGTCTTCCATCATTCTTCATTGATTCCGTAGTGCTCCCATATTCCGGGTATTATCTTTTAGTTGCTTATTTGTATTCCGGCTAAGATCCTTGTCTTTTGATCTAGCCGAGTTTTGTTATTTTACTCAGCCACAGTTGCTTATTTGTATTCCGGCTAAGAACCTTTGTCTGTTGATCTAGTCGAGTATTGTCAGTTTATTCAGCCGCATTCGACCATTTTGTAATCCACGGAGATATCATAATACAAACTTTGCAGTCCTTTGTCGTGTTTATTATTTGTATGATCATTTATATGTTGTAAACCATTGTTCCTACACACACATTAGCAGGGTTTCCTAGACTAACCAAGTTAGGAACATTATAGTCATGTGGCCCCGATGGGGTAAATTGGTACATCAACTTCCCGAGGTCGTAACTTTTGCATACAATCTATGTTTTAGTTGCACGATCTCTTGTTGGAAAGAAATATCCAAAAAATATGCATGTTTTTGTCACACTCTGGCTAATGCCAACAGTGTGACTCTGTCACACCCAAAAAACGTTGTTTACGGCCTCAAAACAACCCCAAAAGTTTAGGACCCGAAAAACTAGGAAAATTGTTGAAGTGGAAAATTATATTTTGAGTCATTGGAATAGATGGGTGGCCACTGATATACACTCAGATCATTCCTTGACCCCTTAGGAACCAATGATCTCCATTTCATCAAGTTCCCGGTGAATCTTTTGTTGAACCTAAACCTTGGTGAGTTGTTTGCCTTGCTGAAAAACTTGTTCTACTTAGCTTGTTGAAAGTTTTCATGAACTTGTTGTTGGATGGGTTGGATCCGTGAAACCAATAGAGAAGCATAATATTCCTGAGTGTGGGAGGAATCTATCGGTGAAGATGCAACATGAATATTATGATGGGATCTGTTATAACGTTTCTTGATTGGGCAGTGTGGGGACACCCCCGTAGGTGTAGTAGGAATATCTTTGTGCACTTCTACAATCTTGTCAATATGATTATGTTAGATATAAAGGTCTTGGGCCGAGGTTGCAGTGTCCTTATGTTTTCCTTCTGACCGAATCACAAAGAAGCTAAACTTTTTCTTATGAGAGACTACTTTGTGGCACTGTTTTGGTGGGACAGTAATTGAAACTACCTCTGGTACTTTGTAGAGCTGACCTCCCATAGTAAAAATGACACTACGGGGTTGAGACTCGTAAATGGAATGACCCTTCCACATATATGGGTGGCCTAACACAACATCAAAGACTTGCAGTGGGTAAACATCACATAGTACCTCATCCTTAAAGGGCTTGATGTCATAGGATAGGCGACATTGTTGGTTGATAGAAAGATCTTGTCCCTAGCGAAGCCACTCAATGTTGTATGGTTGTGGGTGTGGTGTTGTTAGCAAATATAACTACTTGATGACTTGTTATGAGATGAGGTTCTTTTGGATTTCTCTGTCAACAATGAAATGCAGTGGGGTCCCCTTCATCCACATTTGTGAATGGAAGAGGCTCTCCCCCTCCTCAGGATCCTCTGGTTCTTCTAGTTGGATTGTTGTGGTTGCGACAGTAGCAGTGGGTTCTTCATCAATGATGTGTCTCCTTTTATTGTTTTATAAATCAGAGTCTGAGTTGGGGTTTGACTTTCTTTCTTTGATATCGCCTACCAATGACTGTTTGGAGGGACATTCATTGGTGTTGTGACAAGATATTTTCTGGAAGTCACATCACTTTCCAGTTTCCTTCTTCGTCTACTCGTTAGCCTTATTTTCATGTGGCTTGGAATGGTTGTCTTGAGGTTGGTTGTTTTGTGAGTTAGGGTCTTCTTTACCATACTTCGGTTGTTACATATTTGCAGAAAAAAACTCCCACTTGTTTTACTTCTTAAATTTCTATTCGATCTTGACAACATATCCATAAGCATCTCCCAATGATGAGATGTCCAGGAACTCCATTTCAGTTTGGATGTACCTATGTAGATCTCCATGTTATTTCAGAACCAGATGTCTCTCAGAGTCTTTGATACCCATCTTGGTGCGCAAGGTATTGAAGGTATTTGTGAAATATGGAATTGTTTGGCCCCGCTCTTGACGTAGCATGGTCCATCCCATGTATTGGTCGTCATAGTTTCCAACAGGGTAATATTTTTCCTTGACCGCATCCATAAAAAAATACCATGTGGGCTCGGTCCAAAATATTCCGGACTCCTCTGTGGAATTTTTCTCCCAGTAAGTTTCCCACCAATATTTGAGATGGGGGGAAGCCTTAAGGAGTGAAAAGGTGATATTTTCTCTGTCAAAAAAATTGTGGATGGAGAAATAACCTTCTAGCATATTTAACCATTTTTCCAAAGCATCCGCATCTATCTGACCTTGAAACACGGGAATATCAAAATTAACTTGTACCTTGAAAGGGGCAGTTCTTCCAAAGTGGTTGCTTGATGAAGACATGTCTGATGTTGTTGGTAGTCATCGAAGTATTTGGGAAAAATTCTCCATCATTTCGTCCCTTTGTTGCATATGGGATTCCTCGAGCAACAGATTAATAGAATCTTCTACTCTTGCGTCTCTTTTTTCTTCCTCCATGGGATTTCACTTGGGTTGGTTGTCCTCAACAGAAAATTTCTCGAGACCCAACTCTTTATACCCTGACCTCGTTGGGGGCATGCACTAAGAAACGACAATGAGCATCCTTTTATGATACCACTGATCCGATTTATTTTGAGAACGAAATGAAGTCGGATATATAACAATGAAATATATATAGATATTGAAATAAACATAGAGATATAGTAATGCACAATTTTATTAATACATAAATGTACAGAAATTGTAAAAATACAAAGTGAGTGAACTCACTAGAATGGTCATAGCTTATCTCGGAGAAGAGATGTGACGACTACGCTCATTCGCTAGAATATGGTTACAATGAGGCTCCAAAGGCATTTTTAACATAAAAAATAAATGAGAAAACCCTAAACATCCAAAAACCTAACCCTAGGATATGAAGCATCAAAAGTCATGTGGGCCCCGATGGGGTAAGTTGGTACATCAACTTCCCGAGGTCGTAACTTTTGCATACAATCTTCTTTTTAGGCGCACAATATCTCGTTGGAAAGAACTATCCAAGGAATACACATGTTTTCATCACACTCTGGAAAAATCCTATAGTGTGACTATGTTGTGCCCAAAAAACATTGTTTAGGGCCTCAAAACAGCCCCGAGAGTTTAGGATCCGAATACTAGGAAAAACTATCAAAGTGGAAAACTATATTTCAAGTCAGTGGAATAGGTGGGTGGCCACCGATATCCACCTGGATCAAATAGATACCATATTGACATCTTTCACTTCTTGTGACAACTTTGGACAATTTTTAGTCATATGCATACCTAGTGTACATAGCTTACATAATATAACGCCTGATATTATGAAAGGGCACCAATTAATTATGTGTTGGTGTTGAAGATTCTCCATATTTGCAAGGATAGAATGTTGGCATTGATTCTACAAACCTACAAGGTTAGGTCATGAAAATTTTGATTCAAAATTGTTACAAATATTGGAGTTTTAAATTTTATAAGATGGTTGCAAACCACAAAGTTTGGTTGTAAATATGAATCTCTACTACAAGAATTGGTTGTGAGATTTTGAAAATTATAGACGTTGATTGAGTGTAGAATGGCATTGAAGTGAAAATATGAATGCATGACAAATAGATTATATTAAGTCACAATAAATATTTTGATGTTAAATGTGACTAGAGTAGATTGGAAAATAAATACTTGACATGATTGTCCTCATTTCATGATGACTCATGCATTATGTTAAATAATTATGGTTCTTCCTATCCTTATCCAAATTACAATGTTAATTGAGTTCTACTTTATAATTAATTTAGCAATAGAAAAAAAAAAATTACCCTACAATAATAAACCCAACCTTATATACCTCAATGTATAAAAACACTTACAAATAACAAGCCACTAAGCATTCATGTGCTTGATGAGATCTATATTCATGTAATAAGAACACAACCACATAAACACAACTTTACTATATTACAACTCCAAAACACCTAAATATTGTATTCAACAGAAAAAAATACACAAACTCATTCAACTCTCACACCTATCTTTTGGGAACTCGGGCATATATGCATTAAATTACTTATATATAATAAAAAATTGTACATCAAGTTTAATATCCTTCATGTCTCCTTCACTTTCATGGTGCTTCAACTTTTATAGTCCTCTATCTATTCAATGCCATGTTGCTTCATAATGCGTTATCTTTGAGCTACATGTCGTTGTATCTTTCATGGAATTTTATCTTTCTTCGTTGTATTCAAACATATGCCAACATGGTCTTCCATATATTGTGATCTACCCCAGCCTTCTCAAACTATTACTTAACCTTCCCTTATGGATTTTTTCTATACCTCAACTCAATCTTGTAGTCCTCAACAACACTACATCCCAACCTTGCGGTTCTCATTTACATCACATATTTTGAGCCACATTGCAACCTATAAAAAAACTTCTCACTTTACATATATTACACTCAATAATGTTCCATTGAATTATTATCTCTAGCGAGAGTAGAGCCTACTATTGATGCACATTTATCTATACTTTCCTTAAGGTAAAGTGCATTCTCACTTGACATGAAAAGCACATTCGTTGAGTTATTTGGCCTTGCAACCTCTCAAATCAACATTTTGGCAAAATTAAGTCACTTAGGAGCCACATGTAAGAGTTAATCTAGCCACTTATGTCTACCTCGAGGCCTCAATTCCACCACTTTGGGATCCCCAAAACCATCTTATTCACATCGTGGGCTCCAATGTGGAGCATTTTCCAAGACAAAGTACACAACCCTAATTTTCTCATAGGTCATTTACAAACAACAAGTCACACAATAATGCCACCATATAACATATTTGCATATTTCATATTAGAGGCTAAAAATAAGTCATCTTATGCCTCAAATAATTGTTGGTAGTGAGGGGACTTCATGCTACACCATCATACTTGCATATTTTGGATCTTTTCTCTTATTATCATGGTCATTTTGTTATGTCTCCATGCAAAACCCCCCATTAAAGGTTTTTTTAATGCATATTTGCGAATAGTATGTTTTCCATTCACCATGATCATGCAAGTACTACATTACTAGGGTTTTAAATCCTTCTTTTCATCGCCATTTTGCATGTGAAGAGCCTTTTCCTTTGTATTTTCTACCTCATATATCTTGGAAACATGAGTCAATTCCTTTGTATTTTCTACCTCATATGTCTTGGAAACATGACTCAATTAAGGTACGAAGGGGGGATTTATCATTTCATTAATTAATATTCCGAGGACACAAGAAACCTAAGCTATGGAAGTGGATAACAATATAGAGTATGTTTTAAGTTTCTTTGTAACTACCTCCTTGACTGTGGAGAATAAGGGAAGACAAATGGAGAGAGGAAAGAGCTCAAGGAATCGTGGGAAATATAATAAGGGAAGATCCAAATCCAGAGGGAAGTTGCAATGATGAAATTGCGGGAAGAAAGGACACCTGAAGAAATATTGTTGGTCTTGAAAAGAAAAACAATGAGATGGACAACAAGAGAATAATCAGGAAGCAAATGTAGCAGGTGATGTGTTGCTAGATGATTTGATCCTTTCATTAGATAATTTTAATGATTCTTAGGTGGTATACTCAGGGGCTTCATTTCATGCCACACCCCATAGGAAATATTTTTAAGATTATGTTCAAGGTGATTTTGGACAGGTTTATTTGGGTGATGATAAACCATGTAAAATTGTTGGAAAGGTTAAGATACAAATAAAATTACAAAATGGAAACCAATTGTTGTTGAAAGAGATGAAGCACGTTCTTGATTGTAGAAGAAACCTAACTTCAACAAGGTAGTTGGATACTGAAGGATGTATAATTAGATTTTCAAGAAATTCATGGAAGGTCACTGAAGGATCACTAATAATAGAAAATGTAGAAAAGGTAGGTACGTTGTATTTATGTACCGATAACATTGACTTTTCTATTGATTTAGCTTCTACAGGAGAGGATATTTCATTGTGGCATCATAGTCTCTAGCACATGGGTGAGAAGGGGATGTAGATTCTCCGCTTAGGAAATTTGTTGTCAAATTTGAGGCATGTTGATTTCGATTTATGTGTGCACTCTGTTTATAGAAAACATAAGAGAGATAGATTTCTTAGAGTTGGGAAGGAAAAGAAGAGTAAAATTTTAGAGCTTGTGCTTACAGATGTATGGGGACCGACTCAAGTATCATCTCTTGATTTCTCTTATTGTTATGTTACTTTTATTGATGGTGCAACTAGGAAAACATGGGTTTATTGCATTCGAAAAAAAT
>JZKD02S1697419.1:0-15717 GCA_000966675.3 Picea glauca
GCATATGAAGAACAATATAACCAAAACAACACCACAATAATACCAAAATGATACTAGAGTAACACCAAAAATAAAACTTTAATTACTAAGATCAATGTTCACTTGCCTCTTCGAGGAGGAAACCTCCATCAGAGTAGAGCTCTATTAAAATAATATCCAAGAAAAAACTTTTCATAACCTCAACTCCTATTTATACTAAATATGTCTATCAAAATAACAATCTAGAGGAAGATCATTCTAGAAGCGAAAGCTTCTATTATGTCTTCTTGCATTGGAATTATTCTTCCTTATTGCTAGGCCTTATTAATATTGACCTTTATTACATGGAAATATATTATTCTACCTACATGAGGGGTTAGGTCCCTATCATGTCCTCCCCCTTAAAAACAACCTTGTCCTCAAGGATTGATATGAGGAAATTGATGCAGAATAGTAGTTGGTTCCCAAGTGGCATCTGCTAGAGTTGTATCTTTCCACTAGACTAACACTTCCTTGATGGTTCGCTGACGCAGACGACGCTCACATTGGTCCAAAACTGCTTGTGGTTGTAGCCAAACAAATCCTTCTTCGTCCAACTCGGGAAGGTTGGTTTGAGTTTGGAACTTAGCTCCAATCACCTTCTTTAAGTAGGAAACATGAAAAGCATGATGGAGCTTAGAATGACTGGGAAAATCTAACTGATAGGCCACTTGTCCCACCCAGTTGAGAAAGGTATAAGGACCATAAATTTTGGGCACCTGTTTCTAACAATGGTCATCCTTAAGGGAGTTTTTCTTGTAAGGTTGCAATCGAAGAAACACCTGATCTCCTTATGCAAATTGATGTTCAAAGCGACCTTGATCTGCTTGTTTCTTCATGTGATTCTGAGCCATGAACAAATTCTTTTTGAGGGTACAGAGAATATCCTCTCTAACTGTAATCATTTGGTCAATTGCCTGAACCTTCGAGACACCTGGAAAATAAGAGAGAACTGAAGGTGGCTTTTGTCCATATATAGCTTCAAAAGGAGTCATGCAGGTAGATGTATGGTAAGAATCGTTGTACCACCATTCAACTAGTGGTAACCATTGAGCCCATTGATTTTTCCTTTTCGATGCAAAACACCTCAAATATGTTTCTAAACACTTGTTTACCACTTCAGTTTGACCATCAGTCTGGAGATGATAAGATGTGTTGAGATGCAATTGGGTGCCTTGGAGTTTGAATAGTTCTTACCAAAAATTGTTGGTGAAAGTTGGGTCGTGATCGGAAACAATAGAATGGGGCATGCCATGAATCTTGAAGACCCGATACATGAAAAGTTGATCCATAATGGATGTTGTAAATGGGTTTTGAAGAGCACAGAAATGAGCATACTTGGAAAGACGATCAAATACCACCATGATGACTAATTTATTTCTCAATTTAGGTAATCCTACAATACAATACATAGAGATATCCTGCTAAATAACAGGTGGAATCAGAAGCGGTTGTAGTGTGCCAGAAGAAGTTCTCCCTTGTTGCATTGAAACACATAACATTCAGCCACAAAATTACAAACATCATTTTTCATACCATCCCAGAAAAAGAATGTCTAACCCTGTCATAGGTTTTGGTAAACCCTAAATGCCTAGCTGTGGGTGTAGCATGAAGCTTAGAAAGTATCGTGGATTCAATTTTTTATTGTGTACTTAAATACAAACCACCTTTGTATCGAAGCTCATCATTGAGCCAAGATTACCCTGGGGAGACTGGAGAATTGGAATACAATTGTTGTATCAGATGCAAACTTTTGGTATCTTGTAGCCATTCATGGCGAACAACTTGGAGCCAATCTGGTACAATGAAGGAGAGAGAGAAAATGGACCCTTCATCTTCATATTTTCTGGAAAGTGCATCAGCAACCACATCGTCTTTTCCTTTCTTGTAAATGATCTCATAATCATATTCAAAGAGCTCAGTTACCCATTTTTGTTGCTCGAGGGAGGAAAGGCATTGTTCCAGAAAATACTTGAGTCTTTGATGATCTATCTTAATTTGGAAGCATTGCCCCAATAGATAAGGGTGCCAAAGAGCCACAACATGCAGAATAACCAAAATTTATTTTTCATAGATTTATTTTCCCAAATTGTTCTCTAACAATTGTTTGCTAGTAAAGGCCAAAGGCCGACCCTCTTGCATAAGGATGATGCTAATTCCTTTCCCAAAAGCATCACATTCTAGGACAAAGGTCTTTATGAAATCAGGAAGGGTTGGGACTGGAGTCATGCACATGGCCATATTCAAGGTTTGAAAATCCTGAGTAGTTGTTGGAATCCAAGTGAAAGAATTATTTTTAAGGAGATCGGTGAGAGGTGCCGCAATCTTTCCATAATTCTTAACAAACTTGTGATAATAACCTGTTAAACCTAGGAATCCATGCAATCTTTTGAGAGTCTTTGGGTGAGGCAAATCTTGCATAACTTCAATATTTTTAGGATCACCCTGACACCATCCTTGCCAACAAGATGACCCAAGTACTTGACTTCCAAGGTGCCAAAATCACATTTAGATTGTTTGAGGAAAATTTAGTGCCGTGAGAGTAGATGGAG
Organism: Picea glauca; assembly: GCA_000966675.3. NCBI lineage: Eukaryota > Viridiplantae > Streptophyta > Pinopsida > Pinales > Pinaceae > Picea > Picea glauca. Next base: position 2,571 of record JZKD02S1697419.1, read on the forward strand.
AATTTGTTCCACACGGAAATGATAAGATTGCCAAGTTTTATTGTAGATGAGAATATCATCAAATAAAACTAGGACAAAATGATGGAGAAAAGGACTAAATACATGATTCATGAGGCTTTGGAAGGTGCAGGGGGCATTACACAGGCCAAAGAGCATGACCAAAAACTCATAGTGACCCTCATGAGTTTGAAAGGTAGTCTTGGGTATGTCGACTTCTTGCATACATATCTGGTGGTAGCCAGAATGTAGATCAAGTTCATTGAAGTACTGAGCACCACTCATCTCATCCAAGATATCATCAATGACAAGAATGGGGAAATTTTCCTTGATGTTGATCTTATTGAGGGCACAAAAGTTGGGACACATGTGCCAAGTACCTTCTTTATTAAATACCATGACCACAGGGGAGGAATAGGGGTTGGTACTGGGGCGGATAACACCCAATTGGAGCAATTCCAACACTATTTTCTCAATTTCATTCTTTTGGGGAAAGGGGTGGCGATAAGGGTGAACATTGGGAGGAATACTGCCAGGAACAAGGGGAATGGAATGATCATGAACACCACAAGAAGGAGGAAGTCCACGAGGAGTGGAAAAAACATCTTGTTTTTTGGAAAGGATAGCTTGGAGGTCAGGATGCACAGAGGGTCTCTCAACAGCTTGAATAGAATGGATTTTAGCAATGATACCTGAGTGACCTTTCTTGAGGATATTTTCCATAGGATGGGAACTAATGATCTCCGGAGAACCAGCTGTGAGACCTTGGAATTGATACTTTTTTCCTTCTTGTTGGAATTGCATGGTTAATTCCTTAAAATCCATAAGAATGGGACCCAAAGTGCGTAACCATTCAACACCTAGCACAATGTCACAACCTCCCATGTCAATGGAAAACATATGATATTTCAGTTAGTAATGTCCAATTTGAAGATGAACATTTTCACACCACCCACGAACATTGGCTATCATGATTTGAAAATTATTGACATCACAAATATAGCAATTACTTTTCTGGGCAATGTGACGATGAATAAAATTGTGGGTGGTACCATTGTCAACAAGGATGATGACCTTCTTGTGCTTAATGTAGCCAATGAGCTTGAGCATTTGGGGGGACAAGAAGCCAGGGAGGGCATGCAAGGAAATAAGGGGGTCAACTTTAGGTGGGTCAGTAGGCTCTTGGGTAGCATCGGGAAGGGAGGGTTCTTCAACAAGGGGAACTTTCACATCCTCTTCAGGAACATCTTCAGAGATGTCCATAAATAGTTTTTGTTCCTTACACTTGTGCCCCAGAAAATATTTTTCATCACAATTATAGCAAAGACCCTTCAGTTGGGGTTCAACCATTTTAACCCTAGTTAGTTTCTGGACCTTGAGGGGAGTAAAAGGGGGGTTAGGATTAGAGGGTCGAGGGCAAGGAACAAAAGGGTTTTTTTTTTGTTCTAAGACAAAACAACTTGTTGGGCCTCTTTATCACGTTGAGTATCTTCCAACCAAGTGGGAGGGCGGGCCATGAGAACCTGGGATCAAATTTCATCCTTGAGACCATTGATAAAGCATTCATGGAAGAACACATTTGACATGCCCTTTGTTCAAAATGCCAAATGCTCAAAAGCATTGATGAAGTCTTACACTATTCCTAATTATTTCAACTTGGTCAAATGACCTAGATAGTGGGTATCAGTATCAAAGCGGGCATAGAGCTCAACAACAAATTGGATCTAGGAAATATACCCCTGACATGAATTTTTTTTCCATTGCCACCATTGTTAGCATTCAGGATCTATATAGAGGACAACATAACGAAGTTTGACCAACTCGTCAATAATACCATGCAGAGAAAAATAATGCTCCATTTGAGTGACCCAACCTGTAGGATCGGAGCGATCAAATTTAGTGACCTCTACGCGGGGAAGACGAGGTTCACGATGAAAAGAGTTGGAGTGAAAATGTGGAGACTGAGAGGAATCAACAACATCAGTTTGTGCTGATGAAGAAGGACCCATAGGGTGATTCAACAATTGATTGACAATAGACTGGAGGGAGTTCAATTGGGTTGTGAGGTTGGATTCCAAGTTGTCAATGCATGAATTGGTGGAATCCATGTGAGATGTGAGATGTGAGATGGAGACATGGGCTTGATTGATGGAAGTTTGGAGATCTTGGTTGCGAGTGGTGGCCATTTGGAGAGGGGAAGTGTGGGTAAGGAAACAAAATGGGTGGGTGGGACCACAAAAAAAATAATTAGAAGTGATAGGTACCATGATGACCAATGATTGAAGGGGAATATAATGGGATAGACAGAAAAATAGGGAAACAGGGAAGGGATCGGGTCCACTGAAACAAAAAGGATTAAAAATGAAGGGTATGAATGCGGTCAGGGAGAAAAGGGGAATCAAATGGAATAGGTCCCAAATAAGTGTGCCTGAGGGACCACTATACTCCTATGGAGTTATACTCTGGCCTAAAGAATAGTGTAGTGATGAAATTCCCAAATGCTTAACAGCAAGAAATGTGTAGTAATTTCGTAACTCGAATGCAAGAGACATAGGTGCACAGTAATAGATCTTGTATGTTTTATTTTTTGTTTCCGTCCCAAGGGTTAGGGTATTCAAGGGTTCTACAAACAAGGGTTTTCCCTATGCTATAGCTCTCTGATATACGTGCGGGGTCCAACAGTAGTACTCAGCCCAATATCTCAGGGAACCAACTAAGAAGGCTAGATCGTACCATTATTCATACTACCCGACTACCCAAGTACTAGAGAGTATCTTCCCAAGTGTTTTTCTCGGTGGAACTATAGCAATCAAAAAGTCAATCAATTTATCTATGGAGGGCTTCAATATATATAGGTCAATCCGTATACAAGTGTTGTCTGATGTGCTACCACTCGAAGGGGTACCAACAAGGGTTACAAGGGTGGCCAACAGATGTTCACTTAAGTACCATTTGTATTTCCTGCATGTATGAATCCCCGACTACAGGTTTATGCACATAAAGACATATATCTGTAGCTTAAAGATGTTGGAATACGTCTTTACACTGAAAAAAAATTAACCCACAATTTTTTTTCCGAGGAAGGTGCTCTGATACCACTTATAATGTTCCAGATATAAAAAAGTATGCATAACAGAAATAAATAGCTAGAAATGGAAGATGAACAACAATATAACCAGAACAACACCACAATAATACCAAAATGATACCAGAGTAACATCAGAAAGAGCACTTTGATTATTGAGAGCAATGTTCACTTACCTCTTCGAGGGGGAAACCTCCAACAAAGAAGAGCTCTATTAAAATAATATCCAAGACAAAACTTCTCATACCCTTGACTCCTATTTATCCTAAATATGTCTATCAAAATAACAATCTAGAGGAATATCCTTCTAGAAGTAGAAGCTTCTATTAGGTTTTCTTACATTGGACTTATTAGGTTTTCTTGCCGAGGAAGGTGAAATCCTGAGGCATCATTGTTTCCATCCTCAATGTGTATGGGTCATATGAAGACTGACAAAGATATTGGGAATTTTTATTTTCTCCAGATATACTAAAGGATAAATTTGTATTCATAGGTGGAGATTTGAACTTTACCTAGAATAGGTCAAAGGTTTGGGGAACCTTCACAAGAATTGATAGACTGTGAGATTTCTTTGGATTCCATTTTGGGCAAGCAAACTTTATTTATATTGAACCAATCAATATTAATCCAACTTGAATGAATAAAAATATGGGAGATGATGGAGTTTCAAATTGTTTGGATAGATTTGTTATGTCATATATTTTTATTCGGAGGATAGATAGATCCAAGACTTGGGTTGGAAGTGGAGGAAGTTTCGATCATAAGCCTATATTTATTCAAGTAGATTCAAATAATGGAAATGCATCCACATTGTTCAAATTTAACTCGAACTAGTTGGAGTAAGAGGAGTTTTTGAATTTGGTTAAGCAAGAATGAAGGGGATTTGATGGAAGTTTAGGGAATTTATCTTGTGTACAATTTGTATATTCCCTAGAAAATGTTAAGAGAAAAGTAATGGATTTTGTTGGTGAAAGATACAATACCAAAGATAAGGTCTTAAAAGTAGTAGAGGGGGAGAAAGAGAATATCCAAAAGAATAATACAAGAGAGATTTTCAATGAGGAAGAAAGAAATATGTTGAATGATTTAGATTGCAAGGTAAGGATGCCAATGACAATTGGGGAAGTGGATTGTAAATTAAAAATTAGGGAAATTTGGTTGGAGAATGGTGATGAGAAAAACAAAATTTTCCATCATTTTGCTAACTATAGGAAAAGAATTAATACAATATGGGAATGAAGGATGAAGAAGGATCCTTGGTTAATTCATGGAGAGAGATAGAATAGGGGTCAATCATTTTCAAAATATATCCAAGTCTCCTAATCAAGTGAATATCACATAAATTGTCAAAATAGCCTCTTGTTTCCCATGTTTTGTTGTTGAAGAAAAGAATGTGAATCTTCTATAAGAAGTTAGAAAATAAGAATTAAAGGCATTTATGTCTTCTTTCAAGAAACACACTTGAATATTATCCCTAATGGGTGGACAGATGAGTTTTTTGGGGGGTTCTTCGATTTGGTTGAAGAGGATTTACTAAGAGTTATAGAAGAATTCAAGAGAATAGGTAGAATTCTTGGGAACTTTAATGCAATATTTATAGCTATCATTCCTAAAAAAGAAAAAAAAATGGACACTTTTCATGATTTCATGCCTACTTCACTTTGTCACTGCATCAAAAAATTAATTGCAAAAGTGCTAGTCGTGAGGATTAAGGGAGTCCAGGCATGAATGATCTCTTTGTAACAATTTGGTTTTCTAGGAAGTGGGAAAATCCATGAGGCTATTGGTACTACTCAAGAGGGGTTACACTTCATTAAGGCCAAACAAAAGCCAACTATGATCATACATTTGGATCTATCAAAATCCTATGCCAAGAAAAACTGGTTGTATTTGACAATGATTTTGATACATGTAGGCTTCAACCTCTCAATTATGAAATAGATAATGGGCTATGTCTCCAAAATGAATTTTTCTCTTCTGATCAATTGGGAAACATTTTTTTTTTATTCAAGCTAGCTAGAGTCCTATGATAGAGATGTCCTTTATAACCTCTTCTATTTCTTTTGGTGATAGAGGGATTAAACATAGCTACCATGGAAGTAAAAAGGAGAGGATACAACCAAGGTATAAGGACGTATTTTGTCTCCTTAACAGATATATTATGTAGATGATATATTGATATTTTTAAATGGCTTAGAAAAGGAATCTAGAAAGTTTCATGGGATCATTCAAACCTACTATGTGGCTACTGGTATAGAGGAAAGTGCAAAAAATTCAAACTACTATTTTGGTGGGTTAAGGGAGGATGAGGAACAAAGGTTGGAAAATTTGTTCCCCTACAGAACTATGATTGTGTAGGAAGGATTCAATTACTTATGATTCATCCTTAAATTATATAGTTATGGTAGAAGAGACCAATGATGGCTAATTGAAAGGATTGATGGCATAAGCGCGCGTAAAAAAAATGGTAAATAAATAAATTAAACTAATTTATGTAATGTAGAATATTTAACATTTTAGATATCATCTAAATGTAAATATAATAAGATAATAAAATATTAATTGAAGGGATTTTATGTTAATTAATCGTGCATGGGGGATTAAGGGCATGTAGGCCACTTGGCCTAGAGGAAATTAAATACTAAATAAACAAAAACTACAATAATTGAAATAAAAGCGGAGGGGGTTAATTCCAAGAGATATTTTGCTTCCTAGTTATTATTGATCTAGCTAATTCTGGTAACAATATGGTCTATCTGTTAGTTTTTTCTTTATAGTCCAAGATAGTTCTCCTTGAATGTTGGATAATGTTGGTTTGTTAGAAAGAGAATCTCTCTATGTTGTTGTAATTTTCAATTGTTGTTGGTCCATATGCTATGTTTGTGAACTATTCAAAATGATTGGCTAAGAAGAGGAGAGAAACTATATTAGTTTGGAAAATATATTTTGGTGATAAATTGATTGAAATGGGAGGTTCATTGGTATGATTTTAGTGAAAGTAGGCTTGAGGGCCCTTAATCTTTCTGGTTGAGGAGTTTGATTAGATAGTTACCCTCCTCATAAACCAATCAATTTTCTATTCATAACAAAAGACTTAACCAAAATAAGTCGCGCAGTGTGCACCCTTTCCATCATAATTACATAACATAAACCAAAATTTAAAATAAAGAACTAACTTTAAACAAAATCCCAAAACCATCAAAACGTGCCTTTTAAAAATATAAAACAAAGGAGAGTTAGCATAAAATTATGGCGGGAAAGGGATTTTCAAAGGAAAGATATCTAAGGCTACAGATGTTCATGACATTCCTGTAAAACCACATTGAGACCTTAGAAAGACCCATAGAAACATAACTAGAAAAATGTTGTTTAGGGTTTTCATTTATCACATGAAATAGAAAGAAAAAAATCCATTTCTTTCCTCCCTCAATACCCTTATAGAGATAATAAATATTTTTACTTGAATTGAAAAGAAATCCCTTGGAAGATCTAGCATCATACTAGGTCTTGAAGCTTAGCCTCATAGTTTGATCTAGGAAACAAGAAATCCAATCATTTACCATACTTTTTTTAGTGAGATAGATGCTTTGCCTCAAGACTAGGATTGGGTTGGGGGGCAGGGTGGGCGGCGGCGGAGAGGAAAGAAAGAAGGCCCTTCTTGGAGAGGTGAATCCTTCGACGGGGAGATAAGGTGATAATCGCATGCCTATTAAAACTTACAAGTAGCTTAATAGTAGAAGAACCATATGTATACCACAATCATACAGATTGCGTACCTAAAAATAGTAAATATAAAGGACAAAAAAATGTAGAGGAGCTTGCCTTGAGTAGTTGCAAATCACAAGTTTCTTATATTTGCATGCTCTGCATAGTGCAATACCATATACTCCCCGTGCTATATTCCTTGCACAAATGTATCCATACAAAGTTAGCAAATAAAAATTGCAAATATACATACAAATTTGACAAATAAAGACCATTTTTTCTATATTTCACACTAAAAAAACCAAACATACCAATTAGAATTGGAACAAAGATAACATATAAAACGTATTTTTAAAAAATAATTCATTTCCAAATAAAATTCAGGTATGAGATCTACTTAAGAATAAGTCCATTTTACCCTCCACAAAAAGGACTAAAAGGAGGTTTTTCCCTTTTTAGAGGCACTTTATTTGAATCTATAAGATACAAGAACAATTCTCCATTTATAGAGGCATTCTAATATTAAAGAGTGCTTTTTCATTTTGAAAATGATGGGTAGGTTGGGGGTGGCACATAATGTTGTTGAAGTACATGCCCACTTCTTCCTTAGTTATGGGTGCCAAAATCTCATTATTTAAGCATATGCTATTGTATAAATAATTTTATGAAAGGGCACATTCTTTAGATTCTTCTATGAAAGGGCACATTCTTTTGATTCATTTAGAATGTACTAAAATTGAAATAATATTTTGATCCTCTTGCTTTATTTTGTTAGTAAGGTAATAATTTATTTTCCACGATTTATGTTATTTCCCAACTTTAGTAAACTTTGGGTTAAAAGATTGTGGAAGGGACATAAATAGTCATATTTTATCATGCCATATATGGTGATTTTATAAATTCATCTATGGATATTTCCTTTGTAGAACATATTCCATTGACGATGTAAAGTAGTGAAATTAGACTCCTAAAGGACGTATACTTTCCACAACTCTCCAAATGGAGACTACTTTATTTACAGTATAGGATCATTTACAATGAGTTAGGCACACTCAAAACACTACACTTAAGTCCAAAAACCTTGATTAAGAAGGTAATATGATGGCACACACAAGCACAAATGTGACCACAAAGACTAAACATGTTGTAGGAACTTGGTTAGGAGCTTTCACTAACAAGGCAAGCCTATTGGAAGTATTTCATCATTTTAAGTGCTAACTATTCTAGTTGTTGAAAACTCTCTAGTCTTAGTTCAAGATGCTATTTATTTCAACATCAGATGAAAACGAGAGATGAAATAAGAAATGTGCATTTGTATTTTTGTGTTTAATATTTGTTGGAGCCATTTAAGTGATGAATCTATTTACTTAAATAATTGTTCTAGTTTGGAAAAATTTGTACAAACTATAAAGATAGATACTAGAAAATTTTAGTATGTTGTGAAACCATTGAGAAAAGGATATTCTAGGCTTCTTGTCTTAAAGATGTATCCTGATTTGGATTCAAAACGTTGACAATCTACGATTTTTTCTAACATTGATGAAAATCCTCACCACAAAAATCTCATTGATCAGACATTATTTGTAAAAGTGCAAAGAAAGATTTCACATCATCGCAGATTGATATCCTTCTCCATGAAAGTCAAGGTATTTTCCAAGTCGAGACTATCACTCACAACAAAGTTTTGCGAATTTTGAGGGATACGGGCCCTAATCCTTCAATGGCGACATAAATTTCTGGTACGAAGTCAACTGTTATTGCATCATGAAATTTGTATGACAAATTGTTGGTCTTTCCTGCAACAAATTGTATATTACAATACATCGACTAGAATTGGAATGTAGAGTTGGAATGTCCCTGGTTATATTTTTTCAAGTTTGTCTGAACTTATGAAGATATCCAATCCAACATTCAATGTTTGTAGAGTAATTTATAAATCTTGTATTAACGCATTCATCCATTTGCCTTTTTGTTGAGCGCATGTGTTTACATTTTTGTTGTTGAAGTGGAGATAAGACAAGAAAGGAGACAAGATCTAGTTTATTATTGTTTGAAAATGCATAAAGAAAGAGTGATCTTGTCGATCGTGTCACTGAGTAAAACGAAGAATCTGAAGTTATCATCAATCTGGGTGTTGAGTGTTAATATGGACGAGGGAGAAGTGGTTGGGAATGAACCCAACATGTACATTGGAGGAGCGTCGATGCGAAGCAAGGATAATGAGTGAAGCAAGGCGTGGGTCGGCCCGAAGGTGTCTTGAGAGATATGGAAGCAGTGAATATGCATCAGAGTTGATAAGTGTGCCAGTGAATATTTTTTGTATGATCGTTGGTTGAGTGAGTGTGCGCTGCAAGAAGTGACATATGAAGTTCGAGAAGAGTCATCTAAATCTCTATCCTGCAAAAGAATGAGCTATCGAAGGCTGACTAGAATTCAATTCAAACATTGGTGAAGGCGCTCTTTCAAATACTAAAGGTCAGCTTAAAACCATCAATTAAGAAGAAGACATGAAGTTCTTTTTGTTACATTTTCAGATTTTTGACCCTTGAGCTCTTATTAGTTTATGGTCAAATTAAAACCATGCCATTTAGTAGAATATATCAACTTATGCTAGGCATTTGGTTTGTGGTCATCCCAAAACCACCAGATTGGTTTGTGGTCAACCCGAAACCACCAAATTGGTTATGGTCATCCTGAAACCACCGGATGAGTTTGTAGTCATCCTTAAACCACCAATTTAGTAGAAGACTTCATCCTTTGCTAATTTTTTTCAGAGTTTGGAGAGGATCTTAAGCTCTATGAATATTATCTTGACACATTATTAGTTGTCAAGAAGTGGTGGTTTTCTAGGAAAGAACGAACTTATGAGTAAGGGGGGATGTTGAAAAATCTAATATGAGTTTGTTATCTTACCCTAACGATCATACCGTTAGAGGAAAATTGTGCTTTGCGTACTATATATATACATTAATTGAATTGATGTACATATTAATTGAATTGGTTTTGTTCCTTTTCTACCTGTATTCTTTGTCTTCTTGATCTTGTTGTTAGTTATTTACTTTCTTGGCTATCGTTGGCAGGAAAATTTTACGAATTTTGAAGGAATATGGGCCCTAATCCTTCAATGGCTACATACATTTCTGGTACAAAGTCGACTATTACTGCATCATGAAATTTGTATGAGAAATTGTTGGTCTTTCCTGCAACAAATTGTATGTTACAATACATCGACTGGAAATGGAATGTATAGTTGGAATGCCCCTGGTTATATTTTTTCAAGTTTGTCCGAACTTATGAAGATATCCAATCCATCATTCAATGTTCATAGAGTAATTTATAAATATTCCATTAACGCATTCAACCATTTGTCTTTTTTTTTAGTGCATGTGTTTACGTTTTTGTTGCCGAAGTGGAGATAAGATAAGAAAAGTGACAGGATTTGGTATATTTTTGTTTGAAAATTCATAAAGGAAGAGATATCTTGTTGATCATGCCACAGACTAAAACAAAGAATATGAAGTGATCATCAATCTGGGTGTTGATCTGAGTGTTAATATGGACAAGGGAGCAGTGATCGGGAATGAACTCGACGTGTACATTGGAGAAGTGTTGATATGAAGCAAGGATCATGAATGAAGCAAGGTGTGGGTCAACTTGAAGGTGTATCGAGCGATATGGAAGCAACGACTATGCATCAGAGTTGATAAGTGTGTCATCAAATATTGTTGGTATGGTCGTTGGTTGAGTGAGCACGCACTGCAAGAAGTGACACTTGATATGAAGTTTGAGAAGAGTGATCTAAATCTCTATCCTACAAAAGAAAGAGCTATCGAAGGAAAAATGGAAATCGATTCAAACATTAGTGAAGGCACTCTTTCAAACACTAAAGGTGAAACCCTAAATCTAGTATATACAAAGATGAAGTAAACGTTATTTGGGCGTTCATTAAAAACGAGGAGCTATATAAAAAGCAAGTAAGATTTTAATTTTTAAAAGGATTATTTTTTAAGCAAGTCGCGCTATTTATTTTGGCATATAAAGGAAGTGTTTTATTATATTTTTAAAAAAGGTCCTTTGTAAATCCAAGTGGAATGCCAAATCTTGTGTGAGATCCCGACAAGATCTCAGAAATGAAATGAATTTATTAATTTGAGTGATGAATTATGGAAAGAGGAAGAATCTAGCTTAGGTAAGTTGTCCCTGGTAGGGGGGAACAACAACATTAGCAATTGACAATCAGGCTTCCAATTTCGAAGCCCTATCAGTCCAACAAAAACAAGTGATTCCATTCAAGAAAACTTTGCAGAATAATTCAACTCCTACATTATGGACTTGTTTATGTTCATAATTTTATGAGTTGCAATTTTTTAAACTTATTGTTGTTTTTTTTGTAAGTATCAAATATTGTTCAAATTGAATTATGATTGTAAATGGGTGCATTTTTTGTTGAAGCCAACACCTTTCTATTGAGATGAATTTTTTCTATTGTCGAGTAGGATTATTGTAAGAGGGTGGTGTTGACACGAAGTTTAATTTTTTACCCTTTTATCCTAAAACTTCACCTTTTTCTAGTCATGGAGCCGCCCTTAGCCCTAAAAAAGAGTCAAAAGTATTTCGATTTTTTTTTCGGGTTTTGAGATTCAGTTTTTCATGAGGTATGATCTTTAGTTAGCAACTCCAAAGTCCCGATGTCGAAATCCCGAAAAAGATTTATATTAAAGTAATAAAACAGAAAAAAGAAAAAGTGGATGCTATAAGTCCCGACGCGCGTTTCACAAAGTATCATTTAGTCATGATTAATTAAACTCTTAAACATGATCAACGATTCATTAATATTTCACAATTTAGGTTTTCTTGTGTCAAAGTGGTTTCAAAATGTCGACCCTCGAGTGCCCAATCCCTGAATTTTCGAAAAATAAAAGAAAAACAATAAATTACTAACCTCGATTAATTAAAGCATTAATACAAGTGATTAGCACCTAAATTAATCCCATCGCAATTTCGTGATTCGTGGTTTTTTTATGACATACCTCATGGGTACAGAATCCCTGAAATTCTGAAATGCGAAATCGCGAATTTTTTAACTAAGTTTAAAACAAAATTAAGTTAGTTTAAAATGGGATTAATAATGACTAAACTACTTTTTGCGTTTCTCATTTCAGGATTTGTTGAAAGCAGTCCTTTCGAAACTCCAGTTTGAAATCACCGATACGTGGCAGTATTAATAACGGACAAATGGAGATATTTTTTATATGAAGGCGTATCTTCCTCATTAAAACATTCATTCTTTATTGCCTGTAACAGTACGCTCATCATAAGACAAGATAAAGGAAAATAAGCGTTTAATAGTTAGAATTTCATTCCTGTTTTTACAAGCAGGAGTGAGTTGCATTCATCCAGGCTTATATATTTTTCCTTCGCAAACAGGTTTTCAGTCTAGACGCAAACATTATGGCACCTAGAAAGGAACCTAAGAAAAGTGAAGAAACAACTAAAATCTCAAGCCCAGAAGGAGATGTCGTGTCTAATACTACACTGCATGTCATTGATTCCATCAAATCATGAAGGCAAATTTTTGAAACCTTGGACTACGAAATCAAAAATTTCCCCAATGTTTATGAAAACAAACTTCAGGACATAGCAGAGTCTGAACTTCACAAAGTAGCTATGCACCCATGACTCATGACACACAACGATATGATCAGTTAGGCTTTAGAGAGGATAGACGTGCAGGCGAGAAGCATTTTGGACAACCAAGGGGTCGTCATCGGCTCTTTTAGACCGGAGAATATACAAGTAATGTACAAATTGTCTCCCAATTCTAAGTACATTTATAATAAAGAGTTTGTAAGGGAATTTCAAAGGAAAGAATTCACAGAGGCAGATCAAACATACCCCGACATAATCAAAGACTGGTGGAAACGCCCAGCAAATTTCAGGGCTGATACCCATAACGTTTATGCCACAGCCTCATTGAATGAGTACATGGTCTATGTGGTTATCATGCTATGTAGACTTTTCGGGAAGAAAATTCCTATCCATTTCCATGTAGAATGGGTGCCCCTTTTACATGAAGTATCTGAAAGTTATAGCTTCAATTGGAACAAAATTATATCAGATAACCTAGCTAAGGAGGTCATGGAGTATCAAACTATGAGATCCAGTGGCCGACGAGTAACCTTTTACATGTCGTCATATATCATGGACACTATATGTTTCATGAATCCTTTTCCTTTGATGAATTGGAGTTGGAACCTGACATGCACTGAACCTATTCATGAATATCATTCTAAGTTGTGGGAAGAAAATGCTAAGGATTATTTTTATGAATTTTGTCATTTCGTGGTGATATCGGTGCAT
>JZKD02S1697419.1:15915-41925 GCA_000966675.3 Picea glauca
TGGGATAGAACTGAAGACAGCTCAAAAGAAGTTTTGGTCGGTCTTTCCCGTACAGATTGGAAGGTTTTCACTACTCAACCTGGGTCATTCCAAGGTCGAAGTTGTAGCTTTAGAGGAGGTCAAGTTGGTGAATCTCGAACATAGGAAATACGACCCTTATCAAACAGTGGGAAGCCACATGGCTCATTGTGGCATGAAAGTGTTTGAACATGAGGAATCCCCTCACAATGACATTTTCAAAGGGGTCAAAACCTATGAGGAGGTGTTAGACAGGGTACACACATTACCACCTGACTTGCAAACCAGTCTTCTAACCTTCCAGAGACACAGACTAAGTAGTTTGCTCAATGCATTGTAGGGCGAAGCAACAACACCTCCTCCAGAACAAGAAAACATTCCCCCAGGCTTCGGACAAAAAGCGCGGGAGAAAGATGACACCGAGGAAAATCCATAGGGGGCCAAAGGATCTTCACAAAACAAAGAAGTCCCACGGATAAAGAATCCAGGAGCAGAAATAGAAAGAAAGTCTGAGACACCTTCTGAATCCAGTCAATCTCCCCCCCCCTTCAACATCTACTATTCATGTTCATACCCCCAAAATAGCAGGGGAAATAACATCAACAAAGTTGGGTAATCCCATCACTTCCTTGACCCCTTTACAGTCTTATTTTGGGCTCCCTAAGATAGGATTCATATATGCTAGTGACCTCGACCCTATCTCGAGAGAAGAAATACCTCCCTCTGATTACTTCTTCAATAAAAAGGGGAAGGTTGTATTAAAACAAGAGATGTATATGAGATAAGGTGGTATGGTAAGGAAACATAGGGTATTGGTAGATGGGCAAAACTTGGAAGAGGGGGATTTTTCTACAGAGGCAGTGGACTCCATGGGAGCTCTGGTAACGAAAAATCTATTCACCATTGACAATATCAGAACAAGGTTGAAACAGAGTAACCACAAGGTAGACCCGTTGCAAAACCAAGTAAAAGATACAAAGAAACATATCAAAGAATAAATAAATAAAGGTCTAGAGAAGGCCAGATTTGTTGTCAAGCAAGAAATTCAATCGCTTAAGTCAAGTCTAGACGAGATGAACAAGAAGATGTTGACTAGCCAAATACAGATTATTCAGCAAGAAGAATCAGTAAGACAACTACAGGCTAAATTGAATTCAATAAAAGGCAAGGTTATAGATTTGAAAGTTTTTCAGGACCAGTCACTAGAAATACATGTGAAGATAGAATCCGAGCAATAGAGAGTAATCTCCCAAGTAGAGATTATTCAGAATTATTTTCAGGAAGTAAGCAATGCTCTTGATAATATTATTTTTAAAGAAAAAGAGCTAAAGCAGCAAGGGCCACTTTTCAAAAGGCAGTTGTATGTTCAGAAACTGAAGAAGTATCGAAAATTCCAAATCTTTCTGTCACAGAGCAGATCAGAGGCGATATCATGCTCAAGGTGTGGGAAACCAACATAGCATAAAATAAGAAAATAGCCAAAGAAATCAAAGACGAATGTGAAGAAATCTTTGATTTGTTGGACAAGGAATCATTAGGTATTGGAAGAGACAATTGCACTGGGCAATTAGGAAAGATAAACATTGTAAGACACCAGTTGAATTTCAAAGAGGGTTTGAACGAAATTTAGATGGAAATTTCACAGTTAAAGGAATTGGATGTTACCCTAATAGACGGGTGGCTAGTGAAGCCAAACTTAAAATTTCAATTGATTAAGTTTGTTGGTAAGGGGATGGAAGACCGACTTCCAAAAATTCAAAGAAAAAATTATCTATTCGAAGCAAAGGATTTTCCAGAGCCTCCCATAAATTTTGTACACTTTCTTTAAAAATGTATTGAATGTATTGGGTTGAAAGAAGGAGACACTTGAATAAAACAATGAAGTATCACTTTGAAAACTTATATTATCGAAACAATAGGAAAATAAAAGATAATCATGCAAACGGTTGAGGTTTTCATTTTTGTAAGTGTTTGCCCCTAGGAGTTAGGAAATCACCAACCATCAATGTATGGGTGATCTAGTATAAGTATAATTTCAGGAGACTGAAAAGGGACTTTTTCTGGGCGCATTGTAAAGAAGAATTGGAAGATATTTTTGAATTAATACAAATACAGATTGAAGATTCCATATCTGGTCAAGTTTGAGTTATGTGTTTCTCTGTTGTTTTCAAATTTTTCATATATCTCTTTAATGAACGCTTAACTACAATTTAGTACAACCTCTACTGTGGCGATTAATTATTCTTGCAATTTAATCGTTTACAACTTTTCCTCTGTATCCGCTATCAGCAAATACAAGACATGTAAATGTTTTAGATTTCAATATCATATGCTTCATTAAGATTTTTTTCCTAACTATTTTCTTCTTCTGTCACAAAGTGAGATTCCTCTTTAATTGATGCCTCACCTTGTTCGGCAACTTTATGTTTTATTTTCATTTCATGCATATTCCTTTTTCAAAATTTAGCTCAGATACCATAAACGAACTTTAATTTCGTCATACTATTAGTTTAAAGTTTTGGAGTTCTTCTTACATGTTTGAAGCAGAAATAGCGAACCCCTAAAAGAAAACACAAGATTTTATCCTTTTAGTCTTTATCTCTCATGATTGTTCCAGTTACAAGACAACCCAATATCAAGCCTGGACGAGCATTGCCTTAAATTTATTTAACACCATCCTACAGACAACAAATAACCAAGTTGAGTTATAACGTTCATGGGCAGTAATTGAAAGAGACATTAGTATCCAGGAAAATCGGGAAGCTAGACAGAGACAGTTAAGGAACCAACAATAGCCCTTTTCGTATAACTGATTTTTTATCCTTAGTTTTCTCTATCTTTTCGAATGCCTTGACGGTGTACTTTAGAGCCTTAAAGTACAAACTCAGGAACAACAGGTGGAATTACAAGAAACCCTCACTCCTGCAAGAAAGCAAAGAAGATCCATTCTGAACTTGTTTTTTTTTCATAAATTTCCGCAATCTGCTCACAAAAAAATCAATGAAGTCAATCAAGTTGATATTGATTAGATGATAGATCAGTGTTTTGATCTTCATCCGTGTATGCATTGTGAAAGTGTACACATTGTTCCAGTAGATTATACAAGTGTTGGATCTCTTCTTGGCCATACTTGTGAATGATGGTCAAGGGAATTTGAGCCACTTATCCCTGACAGGGGGGGAATCTAAAGTTTTCAGTCAGGTTCCAAGTTTTAGAGCCTATGAACAGATGATCAAGTATGCAGCCTAGTTCTTGCTATGGAGCCTTGTTCTTGAACATAATGTTGTCTATATGGTTTATGGTAATCCTAAAACCATTCATAGTGTTTTAGCCTTGAGCTCTTGATAGTTTGTGGTCATATTAAAACAACCAATTAAGCAGAATACATGAAGTTTTGCTTGTTGCATTCATAGTTTTTGAGCCTTGAGCTCTTGATAGTATGTGGGCAGCTTAAAAACACCAATTAAGCATAAGACATGAAGTTTTTCTTTCATATTTTTGAGCCTCCATCTTTTGTTAGTTTATGGTCAACTTAAAACCATGGCATTTAGTAGAAGACATCAACTTCTTCTAGACATTTGGTTTGTGGTCATCCTAAAACCACCATATTAGTTTGTGGTCATCCTTAAACCACCAATTTAGTAGAAGCCTTCATCTTCTGCTATTTTTTTCATAGTTCCAAGAGGATCTTAAGCCCTCTGAATATTTTCTTAACACATTACTAGTTGTCAAGAAGTGGCGGTTTTTAGGCAAGAACGAACTTATGATTAAGGGGGGATGTTGAAAACTCTCTAATCTTGGTTCATTATCTTACCCTAATGGTCATATTGTTAGAGGACAGTTGTGCAATATGTATTATATATACATTATTGATGTATAGATTATTTGAATTGGTTTCATACCTTTTTCGACAATATTCTTTGTCTTCTTGATCTTGTTGTTAGTTATTTACTTTCTTGGCTATATTCTTAACACTAGCAACATACCCTACTACTTTAATATGCAAGTATTTTTTTTCTCACCGAGGTGTTTTAATTGATAAGTAATAATTCAATAGAACTATCAAGACTTCAACATATGCTTTCTTAGACCCTACCTATGTCTATGAAAAATGAGGCCAAATTTCTTCTTGATTATGGAATTCAACATTAGGAAGATTCTTAACAATCTAGTGACATGTGGTTGCAAGAGTGGAACTAGGAGGGGAAGATGTAGTATATATGTTGCATATACACAAAATTGTGTACACAATTTTACTCAACTGTACCAACAATGAACCACTGTGATTGGAAGGGAATGATGGGTTCAAAACCAATCGTCATTCTCAAAATCCAACCATTCAATATGGAGGAAATCATAAGAGAAATCACTTCGCACTGAGCATTGTAAATGTGGCTAACCATGGTAAACATTATTGAAAATAAGCAAAAGATTGCAAACGAAATGCATTAGTCTACAATCATTTACGAAGAAGTTCAATATATTCACAGTTGACACTTCAAGCAACTCTAGGAATAATTCCTTTGTCGGACAAGGAGGATCATCAACATAAACATAGGTGGAAGTCACATTCTTGTGGTCGACCTGTTGTAGTCCAAAATTTATTGGGACTTTTAGTGACTTGAATAGCCTATTTATTACGCTAATAGGCATACCCCTGTTGGAAATGGCAAGAATTAATGGCCTTTTAATCACACATAGGTTTTTAATGGACATGATTTCATATGCTTGGAATATTCTTGGTCATTACAACAAATTAAAGGTCGTGATTTAAAGCATTAAATTCCTTGCATAACAAAAGATGTGTGTTTGTCATTAAAAAAGTGATTAAGGTAATTAACATAACAATGATCGGTTCGCAAGTGTTTTAGGTGTTTTACTAGGTTTAAATTTAGGTATATTACTGTGATTTACTTTTTTACAACATTTAAGTTTTTTTATTCGGCGTAGTCATTTTTATAATAGGTGTCTATGCATTTTCTATATGAATATCATTTAAATATATTATTTTACTGATAGTGGGTGGATGGGTGTGGCCCTGTGGATGTGAAACATGTCAGGATGCGTGTTGAGTTTCAATTAAACATGCATGGTAATGGTGTATTAGAAATGTTACCATTAAGGGTTCCATCGTAATTTTGGGTTTCGTGTCGTGTTTCAATTAATCTAGGATGTGAAACGTAAGATGATCGAGCGTTTCAGTTAACTAGGTGTTTCAATTAACCAGGCTATATCTCTTTCCGTGCCCAAATTTTTATAGGTTCGTTATATGCTTTGCATTTGTTGGAGCAACTGACAGTGTTAACTTCGTAGTTATCAGAGCCATGACCCTATAAATTTACAACATCCATTATTCCTCCTCCTCACCCAGGTGTTGTTCAACAGTTCAACCTCCATAAATGCCTCTCATTACACAGTTTACCCTGGTTGCTATGTCCCCACCAGTTACTTTCTCGCCCCTATTTATAAGCCCTCTTCCTAAGCCAACCTCTATTCCCTTATCCATGTCCCAATCGCGGCCTATGTATGAAGGAAGGAGATACACGGCAATCCTGAAAGGATGAACTTGACCCGAGTGGTTATGAAAGAGATCGTGCTTTCTTCGCATCCAATAAGATCAGGCCCAAATATTTTGCACAACCTGCCGAGGAGGAGGTGTTTTTATCATTTCTTCAACATTTTATGAATTGTTATGAACTTTTGTCTCTTTGTGTGATCTCTTCTTTAAATCTGTAGATTTTAAGATGGATTTTGCAAATGAATTGTTTCTGATGGGAGAGATTCGTGGAAATGAATACAATGATGCATTCTTTTCAACAAAGATCTATTGAAGAATTCCAAACCTTTGTCCCTTTAGTTGTTGATAATATTGTAAACGTGCTCATCTTAAGCAAGTCTTTTTTTTCCATTCCATGAAAGCTAGGATAAATTAACTTAAAGTAACAGTTGATAATATTGTAAACGTGCTCAGCTTAAGCAAGTCTTTCTTTCCATTCCATGAAAGTTAGGATAAATTAACTTAAAGTAACAGTTATTTTCTTTTGTCCCTTTGGCTCTCAACTTAAGCATGTCTTTATTTCCATTTCATGAAAGCTAGGTTAAATTAACTTAAAGCAAGGATAATTTTAATGTTTTGACCTTAAGATTACTGTCAGGGTTGGGGTTCTCAGTTTCAGAATGGGCCTTCTGCGTTTTCATTGTATCTCATTAATAAAACCTAAATTCCATAATTTGTTTGAGAGAGGAGAGATAGATATTAATAATGTATGGTTTCATAAATGAAAAGTCAGGGAAGAATGAACATTTTATTCTTTGGTTGATAAAATTACAAAGACCATTATTACTAAATTATTTTGAAAACTTTAAAATGCACATTTTATTCTTTGGTTGGTAGAATTGCAAAGATCATTATTACTAAATTATTTTGAAAACTTTAAGATTATATTAGAATTAGGGTTTGTATTACTTATAAACATTTAGGATTATTTATTTTGAAAATTTAATAAATGTTGACATAAAAGGGTGGGTAGGAGGAAATATAAAGTAAATATTAATAAATATTTACTCTATATTTCCCTTATAGATATCTAAACTGCCTATCCATCAGCGATAATTGTGTGGTTGTGCTAATTTAATCCACAACAACAATTGTGTGGTTGTGCTAATTTAATCTATAGCAAATCAGGTTAGGTATGTCAGAAAATTGTGTAGACTATAGAAAATAGGAAAATCGTCAGCGGGTAGGTTGATGGAAAACGGATGCCGGGAAATGAGACGAGGTAGTAGGGAGAAGCTATTACAGGGTAGCTGACAAAGGTGCAAATGGTTTGCCCTTTAAGGTACGCCGATTATTTTAGCCCATTTCTTGCCGTGGGAAAGAAGTCATGGTATATGAAACAACAAAGAATTTGAAAAATATAAGTGTACTTTTATCCTTGCACCAGTGGTCTAGTGGTAGAATAGTACCCTGCCACGGTACAGACCCGGGTTCAATTCCCGGCTGGTGCATCAAAACTGTTTCTTTTACCTTTTCGATTTAGGTTTTGAGCTTGGTTGAAGGTTTATGTTATTGATTTTGAAAGAATCCGTTATCCCGTGCATTCTCATATTGTGTCTCTGTAGCTGAGTCTGAAGAATGTACAAATATTTCACAAACAAAGCAAGCCGCGTCCATGTCGTTGTAGTATAGTGGTGAGTATTCATAGACCGAGCGTCCATGTCGTTGTAGTATAGTGGTGAGTATTCCCGCCTGTCACGCGGGTGACCCGGGTTCGATCCCCGCCAACGGCGTCAATATTTTTCCTTCATGGGTTTCATTTCATTCCTAATATTCATAGTCAACTCCAATTTAAAAAGAAATAATATATGTTGACACTATTGTTTTGATGATACTATAGTTTTGATTTGGTCTTGATTACTTGTAAATCTTGTTAGGTTTTTTTTTCAAAATTTTGAAACACATTTTCTAAAATGTTGCCAGCCTAGAAATATTTTGCATTTGCATGATTCTTTCCCCAAAATTATTTTAATGGTGTGTAAGTTTAGAATATGGGGTTAGCCACATGCAACGATCATTTTTATGGGTGGATGGATAGATATCATAAATTTGTACATAGTTAAGTTTTTTTATGGGTGGATGGATAGATATAGTTTTGATTTGGTCTTGATTACTTGTAAATCTTGTTAGGTTTTTTTTTTCAAAATTTTGAAACACATTTTCTAAAATGTTGCCAGCCTAGAAATATTTTGCATTTGCATGATTCTTTCCCCAAAATTATTTTAATGGTGTGTAAGTTTAGAATATGGGGTTAGCCACATGCAACGATCATTTTTATCATTTTTATGGGTGGATGGATAGATATCATAAATTTGTACATAGTTAAGTTTTTTGTGGAGTTCAAGGCAAAAATCAAATTAGTGAATGTTTGTGAGTCCAAGCTACATGCTATGATTACGGTGTGGATGTTATGTTCTCAAGATCACCATGTGCATATAATTATTATGTTCATTTATGTAAAAGTATGTATGAAAATGAAATATATTAAATATAATATCTACAAAAAAATTGGTAAAGAAATAAAAGTAAGCTATGATACCACAAGAGGGGAAGAGGAAGAAATCCAAGGGATAATATTATAATAATGGTGCCCATGCACTTTGTACAAGTGTTTCCCTTTATCATTTGCAAGCATATGTAGCAAGTGATGTTGACCACTATTAGTCACATAAATTATAGTAACATGTATAATTATATTAGAACTTCAAAAACACCAAGATAAATCATCATTAAAGATGTCAATTATCACATGTATAATGACATTAAGCATTTATCATATAAATTGAGATTCTGACAACTTTCATTTGGAAAAATATCCATAATGAATATTTATAGTTTTTAAGTACCATGTTAACTCTCCTCCCAACCAAGAGTAAGGATGCAAAGGTTAGCTATTAAAATGATTGTTCACAACATTTTGAGAATATTAAGTTGTTTTTTAATCTTAATGTCAAAAAGGTTCACAAAGAATATAGGTGTAAAAGTAGCACTCTATGATGCTAATGTAATTTAAACCCAACTATTAATATCAATTGAAAAATAAAACCTTCAAATCAATATGCATATGCAAAGAGAAACAATATATAAATATGAAATTAAACTTATTGTTTTCCTTGTGTGATTTGCAGCCTGTGGGACTCTCTAGAAAAAAGTGTATGGTAACAATTCCAAGGATCCATGCAATTTTTATATCTTTCTTGATCCAGGGGGATCTCGATGGCCACCCACCTATTCTAACTAGCTCAAAACAAGTTTTTGACCACCTACTATTTTTAGCAATTTTTCGGGTCCCAAACTTTTGGGGCCATTTTGAGGGCCTAAACGATGTTTTTAAATGATCAGACACCTCAATTAGAGTTATAGTAGGCTCTCATTGAGCCCCCCTAAATGAATCTCCTCATCAATACCTTTCCAATGGGATGTCGTGCACCCTAAATGAAGATCGTATGCAAAAGTTACGACCTCGAGAAGTTGATGTACTAACTTACCCCAACGGGACCCACATGGCTTTTGGTGCTTCATCTCTTAGGGTTAGGTTTTTGGATGTCTAGGGTTTTGGCATTCATTTTTATTGTAAAAATTCCTTCAGAGCCTCATTGTACTCATCTTCTTGTGAATGAGCGTAATCGTCACATCTCTTCTCAAAGATAAGCTGCCACCATTCTAGCAAGCTTGTTTTCACTCTACATTTTACAGTTTTCAACATATTTCTTATTTAATAGAAGTGAAGTTTTATTGTATCTCTGTTATTGTTCACTATGTCTCTATGTTAATATTATAAATCCATGTTTTCATTTCATTATGCTCATAAATCTGGATCAATGGTATTAGAGCGGTCTGCTCCTTGTCATTTTTTAGTGCATGTCCCCGATGCAATCAAGGTATAGAGAGTTGGGTCTTGATCTTGTTTCTCTTGAGGACAACTGCTCTCGCATGCCCAATAAACCGTCCATGTCGAACGGAAAGAAAGAAGATGGGACATGAGATCCTTTCAAAATGTTGCTCGAGGAAGGCCTTGAGAGACAGAGGAATGCGATGATGGAAAACTTTGCACAAATCCTTTGACGACTGTCGATAAGTGACGCATCCACCTCAAGCGGAGGTGCCGCCCCTTCAAGGTACAGATCAATTTTGATATTCCTATATTTGAAGGTAAAATAGATGCAGATGCCATAGATAAATGGTTAAACCTTCTATAAGGGTATTTTTCTATCCACAACCTTTCCTATAGAGAAAAGATTACATTTGCACTTCTCAAGGTCGTCCCCCATGTCAAAGATTGGAGGGAGCCTTTATGTGAGCAAAACGAAATAGTGGGATCCCAATTATTTGCAGTTTCACCCACTTGGGGTTCCTTCAAGGATGTTATTAGAGAAAAATACTACCCTGTTGGAAGTTATGATAACTTGTATACAAGATGGACCACATTGTGTCAAGAAAGAGACCAAACAGTGCCAGAGTTCACCAATGTCTTCCATACCTTGCACACCAAGTTGGGTATCAAATATTATGAGCAAAATCTGGTGCTCAAGTACCGTGACGGTTTGCATAGATACATCCATATAGAAATGGATTTTTTGGACATCTCATCCTTGGGCACGGCCTATCAATATTTCGTCAAAATCGAGTAGAAGATTAAACAAACGACGTGACAGTTTGGGTCCGGGAACCCGTCACAGCAGAAGTAAGGCAAGGTTAGCCCCAACCCGCATAACAAAGGACATAGAAAATATGGGAAACCTCATGACAACCAGTCCAAGCCGCAAGAAAAGAAGGACAATGGGAAGACGAAGAAATATATTGGGAAGTGGTGTGACTTCCATAAGAGCCCTTGGCATAACAATGTTGATTGTCGCTCAAAGCAGTCATTGGTGACTAAGGTAAAAGCCTATGAATCAGATGTGGGTTCCAAATCAGAGTCAAAACCAGAAAAGGGAGACAGATCATTGACGCGAAACCTAGTGCTACCGTTGTTACCACCAAGATCCAGCCCGATGAACCTGATGGGCCAGAGGAAGGCGAGAGCCTCTTTCATTCACATATGTGGGTGAAAGTAACTCTGTTGCACTTCATCGTTGATAGCAGTAGCTAGAAGAACTTCATCTCAAAAAAGGTTTTCAAGTGATTAGCCCTACCGACAATGCTGCACCCACATCCCTACACCATTGGATGGCTCAATCAAGGAAACGATCTTTGCATCAGGAAACAATGTCGTCTGTCGTACGGCATTAGGCCATTCAAAGATGAGGTATTGTGTGATGTTTCTCCCCTTGAATTTTTTGATGTTCTTTTAGGCCAACCTTATTTATAGAAACTTCATGTTGTATATGATTCTAGGCCTCGCAGTCTTATTATTACTTTGAACAAGAAATTGTATAGGATACTCGAGATAGTCCCACCTAGTGTTATTTCCTTGATCTCTTCCAAGCAATGCAGAAAGTTTATTTCTTAGACCGGAAATTTTGTCTTCTTCGTGATTCGCTCTTAGAGTGAGTGAAAGGTTGCAGCCACATCCATGGCCTCTACGACCGACCTCTCCACGCAATAGAAGCAAGTGGATAAGGTCGTGGAAGAATACAAAGACATCTTCTCATCACCTACTAGGGTACCTCTGCACTGTCAGGTCAAGAATCCCATTGATCTGACCCCCGACGCATCGCTACCCAATGGGCCTTTATTGTCACTCTCTGCTAGAAAATGAGGATATCAAGCATCAGATCCAAGAACTACTCCAAAAGGGTCACATCCGACCCAACTCATCACCTTGTAGAAGCCCAATCGTTTTGGTGCAGAAGAAAGATGGGACCTGGGGACTCTACATTGATTATCGGGCCCTAAATAAAATCACAGTTAGGAATCGATACCTGATTCCCCGAATCTATGATCTCCTTGATCAACTCAAGGGGAGAAAATACTTCAGTAAGATTGATATGAAGTCTGGCTACGATTAGGTCCTAATATAACAAACAAATGTATGAAAAACTACCTTCAAGTCAAAAAAATGTATTTTTGAATGGTTGGTCATGCCCTTTGGTCTGACAAATGCCCCAACAACTTTCATGAAGATGATGGACGATATCTTGCGGCATTTCACTAATTATTTTGTGGTGGTGTATCTGGATGACATCCTCATCTACAACAAGATTTGGGCAGAACACTTGCATCATATTCAACAAGTTCTGCACACTTTGCGACAACACAAGCTATATGCCAACTTGGAAAAATGCTCCTTCTGCATGGACAAAGTCCAATACCTAGGAAACATTGTTGATGCACATGGTGTACATGTTGATCTAGCCAAAATCCAATTCATCCCTAACCGGCCAGTCCCAACCATGCTCACGGAGCTTCATATCTTCTTAGGCCTTGCCAATTTCTATCGCAGGTTCAAGTTGGGATTCTCCCATATTGCTTGGGCCCTTAACCAAATAACCAGGAGTGGTGGTAAGGAAAAATTTGTGTGGGGCCTATCCCAACATAAAT
The DNA here is from genome assembly GCA_000966675.3 of Picea glauca. NCBI lineage: Eukaryota > Viridiplantae > Streptophyta > Pinopsida > Pinales > Pinaceae > Picea > Picea glauca. The sequence goes on from JZKD02S1697419.1 coordinate 27,974, forward strand.
CATTCAATGATCTAAAGCAACACTTGTGCTCATCCCCAGTGCTTTCATTACTTGACCTACAACAACCCTTTGAGGTCAAGATAGATGCTTCGGACTATGTTGTGGGTGCAGTCCTCACTCAACACGACCACCCTGTGGCCTATCATAGTGAGACACTATCAAGTGTCATCCGTAAGAATCATACTTCTGACAAATAAATGTAATCCATTATGAAAGCCTACCTCCAGTGGAGGAATTACATTCTCGGGAAGGAGACAGTCATCCAAAGTGATCATAAGCCATTGCAGTTCATGCACACATAAGGAAAATTGTAGAATGACCACCATCAGAAGTGGTCTACATATTTGCAGCAGTTCCACCTCAAGATCAAGTATAAAATATGAAGTACCAATTGAGTCATTGATTTCCTCGGTCGACCTCCACTTGCGGCACTCACCATAGTGATAGACTCTTGTGACCACGAGACCTCTGGATGGCACCACCTCAATGAGACAGATCCTAACTTCGCCAACACCTACTAGATGTTGGGTGCAAACACAACTATCACTAATTTCCATCTTCAGGACAGACTGTTGTGCCATTTGGGCCATCTTTGCGTTCCATCAAGCGAGCGAGAGAAGTTGATTTGGGAATCCCACTACAATCGGGTGGAAGGACACTTTGGTACAAAAAATATAGTGGAATTTCTATAATGACATTTCTACTGGCCAAAACTTCGACAAGATTTCAACAAATATATTTGGTCCTACACTACTTGCATTATTTCCAAACCGGCCACTAAGAAACAAGGCGTGTACGCTCCCCTGCTGACTCCTGACATGCCTTGGGAATCCATCTCCATGGAATGAATTTTGGGCCTTCTGTCCACTAAGTGGGGAAATGACTGTGTTTTCATGGTTGTTGATCGCTTTCCCAAGATGATGATTATGGTCACCTGCAAGAAGAGCATCACAGCAAAGGCCACTGTTAATCTCTTCTTTGAATGAGTGTGGGTACGCTTTGGGATCCCACAAACCATTATCTCATATTGGGGCAGTCGGTTCCTCAACACATTCTAGTCGAGCCTCTGGTCACTGCTAGACACCAAGCTCACCAAGTCCACTGCCTCCCACCCCAAGACGGACGGCCAAACTGAGTTCGTCAACCAGATGATTGTGCACATTTTGCGCATGTACAATTCCAAGCACCCCTTCACATGGGATGATATTATTCCCTATGTTCAACACACCTAAAACAAAGACATACATATCTCAACCAACCACGACCCCTTTTAGGTGGGGTTGGGATTTCAACCATTGGGTCTCATAGATGTTTCACTACCCCTTGCGACCACCCAGGAAGACTCATTGCATGCTCCAAATGAAGCCGACAAAGCCACTCGGTTCATTGACTGGATCCGGACATCCACCAACAGGTTCAGGATATTTTACAGAATTTCAATTCCAAGTACAAGCAACGCCATGATCAACATTGGGTTCCACGCCAGCTTCAAGTGGGAGACAAAGTTTGGTTGCACTTGCAGAAAGAACGCCTTACAAGGCCTCATCAAAATCTTTGTACACTCCGTTATGGAACTTACACCATCACCAAGGTTGTGGGTGACAATGCTTTTGATCTCAACCTTCCCCCCTTCCTTGGTTTGCACCTAGTGTTCAATGTGGACCTCCTTCGGCCTTATTTTCCACCATTATTGGACACATCGGAGATAACAGAACAATTGGCACCAGAAAATCTCAACCCTAAAAAACATGGAATAGGCATCCATTGATCAGATCATGGACACACAGGTGAAGGGCACTTTCCAACAGAGGATCCACCTTTATCAGGTTGTGAAAGCAGGGCATCTCTTGCACCCGGGGCCAAATTCAGAAGAAATTCCCTCATCTGATGGGAGAACTCAATGCAATGGATGCCAATGTTTCCTAAGGGGGGAGGATTAATTCAAGAGGATCTCAGTTACTACTCACCTATTCCAGTTGGCTCAAAACATTTTTTTGACAACTTACTATTTTTAACAGTTTTTCGGGTCCCAAACTTTTGGGGCCATTTTGAGGGCCTAAACGACATTTTTCACGACCGAGCACTTAAATATATAGAAAGGATTTGATTGAGCCCCCTAAATGAAGTTTCTTATCAATACCTTTCCAACGAGCGCCCTAAACGAAGATCGTATGCAAAATTTACGACCCTGGGAAGTAGATGTACTAACTTACCCCAATGGGGCCCACATGACTTTTGGCGCTTCATCTCCTATGGTTAGGTTTTTGGATGTCTAGGGTTTTTAAATTCATGTTTATTGTAAAAATTCCTTCAGATCCTCATTGTACTCATCTTCTTGTGAATTGGTGTAGCTGTCACATCTCTTCTCAGAAATTAGTTGCCACCAATCTAGCAAGTTTTTTTTTTCAGTCTACATTTTACAGTTTTCAACATATTTCTTATGTAATAGAAGTCAAGTTTTATTGTATCTCTATTATTCATTATTGTGTCTTTGTTTTAATATTATAAATTTGTGTTTTAATTTCGTTCCGCTCATAAATTTGGATCATTTCTCCATCAAATTATTAAAAGAATAAACATTTAAACAAAATAAAAGTCATAACATGATGGTTTTACAAATATTGTAATCATCTATAATTGATTACATGACTATTTGAAGAAACGTTTATCTCATTAATCTAAAGTAAAAAACAAATGTACATTTTCATGCTACAACCAATAATCCACACACATTAGTGGGTGCCTTTATTTCAAAACACCTTTGTTGTAAACTTTTGTAGTAGTTAGATATTTTCCTGATAAGCAAGGTAGACTATATCAATCACACCTTAATATTTAATGGGTGTAGAAATTTTTCTTAGCTATGACTATGGTCTCCGATCCTTTCCCTTTCTTAAGGATTCCAATCCATGTTTTGAATATGGAAGGATAGATTGATGTTCAACTTGTAAAATATTCTTCTAAGTTTTACAAGAGTACCAAAATCTAAACCTTTCTTCCACACCTACCCTTAGGAGGACAAAATTTCCATATCTTATGCATTTCCATGAAGTTAGTCACCATATTCTTGTGATAATTCCTCAATGAATGATAATGCACCTTCCTCTACAAATAAAACAAAAGGAGGAGCAAGAATATGCTTCCATTTGTACTTGAAATGTTGGCAAACATAAACTTATAGTCAGAGGGAGTGCATATCTTCTCTCACATAGTTCAGAGAGTTTGATACCGATTTGTTGATTGCTTGCATCAACCACACTTTGAAATTCAATGAGGTTTTAAGTAAGTTATAATTATAGTTTACTCCAAAATCTAATGTAGACATGTAAAGACGAGGTCCATATGCAAAGATCTAGACCTTCAAATATAACAAAAAACACTAAGTAGGGTCAACAAAAATCTACATACAATATTCAAACAACATAACAAGTTGATTAGATAAAAAAACAATATATTGACTAATTAACAAGAAAAGAGATAAAATGGTATATTAAATATTAGTTTTTAATGATTTTCATTGGAAATCTCTTGACATTTGCAGTCACAATTAAAACATCGTTTTTTTCATTATTTATCTCAATCATTTTTTACTAATCCCTATTGGATAGAGACCTTTACCCCAAGAACCACACTACTAACACTCGGATAAAGATCTAACGATTGAAAATAATGATTAAATAAAGATGAAAAATAATTGTTTATTGTTATTAATACACCCCAAGAACTAAGAGCAACAATGTATTGCACTAAAAACATTGGAAATAGAAGTGTTAAAGGAAAGATAACAATTTAAAAAACTAGACTTGCTAAGTTCAGGCTAACCAATGGGCTTTGTACAATTTGCTAGAAGGAAGCAATAGTCCAACACATGCAACCTCAAAATTATGAAACCAATTGGTAGGAACTCGTAAGGGAATAGGTTTCTTCAAAATATGCAACCTTACCACAAAATAGAACAATTACAAATCCTTTTCATTAAAATTCAACACCAAAAAGTATATGCCTTCTACAATTACCTAGAATATAAATAATCAACATCATTACATTGGGTTAACAACATACAATATAGTAATAAAGATAAAATTGAGAGAAAATCTATGACAACCAATATTACAAAGACACGAAAACATCCCATCTGTAAAAGCTTGCACATTAATAACTTGAGAGTTTCCAATTGGCCCAACATGCATTGAAGGAGGAAGATCAATGAGAGAAGCTTGTGCATAAGTAATATAACAATGCAATTTTTATTAGATCACATCATTGTATCAAAATAAATCGCATTACATGTATCCAAACTTTGGTTACATCAAATATATATGGCATAGTAGGGGAAGTGGAACTTCATTGTATCTGTTTACATCATTGGGTTGAAACCACAACTGCAGAATGTTGCACATCTATAAACATATGAAAACTACAAGTAAAAAATGAGGATGGATACACAAAAAATCATAAATAAATTAATCTTCTCACTCAATATCACTTATCGAGGACAATAGGAGGTGCATTATTTGAGTGAGGACGTGCCCGTCTGTTGACATATGCAAACTAGAATTGTTCATATTTAGAGGGATGGACATTTAAATCCATTTTTAAACCTATATTTCATTTGTTTCTTCTCATTTTATTTGTAGGGATGATGAAATTCTTATTTTGCTTGAGAGATGACTCAAAAGCACTCAACCCAAATATGAGGTTAAAATCCAAGATGTGTCAATTATTGGCCTCTTCGAACATCCTTTTAATTAGGTCCATCGCCTCTCGGGTGTTGGTTAAAGTAGCGGGAGGACTATTTCGAAACACATCTAAGTATCCCAACAATTCCTCCCTAGCCAATGGAAGTGACTCGTCCTCTTGATCAACACTTCTAATGGCCACATGAATTGTGTCAATATTTGCATCAATCATTGGTGTCTCCATAATTATCTTAGGAGGATCATTGAATACATTAGGTGTTGCATCATCAAATATATTAGGATTTGCATTCTGATCCACTAATGGCTTTGATCCCTCTGACAAGAAGTACAACCACTCCACTTTTATGGCATACTTGTAGGTTTTTCTATGGATATACCATGGACATTCACACACCATACAATTCCTACGATACTAGGTCACAAGGTATTTTTTGTTATGATTGGTTTGACTCTTCACTTAATACACATGGGATATGCTTTCATGGGGCCAACAATCATCTAGAATTCTTCTATCTTTCTCCATTGATGATTTAAATAACTTCTCCTTCTTGTGGTTATTCAAATATCCTCCTTCTTTCATAATGTCTTTGTATTGATGATATGGTTGTACATTTTTCAAGAGCATATACAACAACCAATCCATTTTACAAACATATTTATTTCTTCAATCAGATAGAAATTTGAACTCCAATAAGCTATGGTATGCCTCCATGGAATGATTTGTCTCTTGATTGCATGGAGGAAATCATGACAACCTTTAACCCACATCCCTAATTGAAAGAACTAAGTTAGTGCAAAGATAATCTTTATGGAAGACAAAAAACAAACAAGAAACTAGAGTATGTGAAATTACAAAGATTATTACCTTCAACCCGAGTGGTGTGAAAATAATCCAATAACTTCTCATCAATTGTAAAATCAATGAAAAAGTTATCCACATGCTTGACCACTGATTCAACATTAGGAAAATACTTCATGATATAATTTAATCTATTGATCATTGCATTTGTTTGATCCGAAGTAGAGACCAACTTATAGATATTTTTTTCCATGCCCTCCATAAGTGCCAAATACACAATATCACTCGACACTATGTGTTCCTTCTATAAGATTCAATGTATTTATGTGAGATATTCTTACATAATAAATACAAGTCACAAACAAATCAATTGAAAGTTACCTCAAAGCATCGATTTCCACTAGTGCATCATCAACCATGAATGCATTGAATTCCCAATTGGGGCAAAATTGATAACATATGTTCATCAATGACTCCAACCATGTAACAATATCAGATGATGTATTTAAAGATGTCACAACCCATGCAAATGGTACCCCGCTTTGTTGGGTATCAAAGGTCACAAGTGTGTACAATTGATACTGTGATATTCAATCAAATTCAAAATCAAAGTTTAAGCTATCAATTATAGTGAAGCACAACCCAAACAACCATTTTTTAATGAATCATTCAAATTCACCTTACCCCATATTTTTTGGTACTGAAAGTTGAATCCATTCCTATTAAAATATCGTGAGATAGTTTGAACATTGTCTCTGACATATATTTTGTTTTAATTCCAATTATAAAAGAAACATTTGGACCATTAGGCTCTTGAAAAAAGAAAAAATCATCCGATTGTTTTTTATACCATATCATGTTAGCACTCATTTCATCTTTCTTGTGAAGTCGATATTTTTCCTTCATCAAGCAATTATAAATATTTGCAACATCTTTCCTGGTTAAGAAAAAATATCTACCATGATCTCTCACATTCATGTCAAGATGTTGTTGAATGTGATTGTTATATACAACATTAATTGACACTTCCATAAAGTAGCAATTTTCTACAAAAAAGACAATTTCTCTTGAAAGCCTTGTTGAATTTTTGTCTCAAGCAATTAACTAGATTAATGTTCTTTTACTTTTAAAAAATTAGCACAATAAATGCATGTAAAGGATCATTGAAAGAATAGAATCAACAACACACACAAGATTTACCCTAGGAAAACCCTCTAGGGGAAAAACCCAACAAACTTCCTCAATATAGATTCAACAACCAAGAACAATTCCTCTCTCCAAGAGAGAACTAACAAAGCATAAGATCCTTCTCAAACCCTTGACTAGGGAAGAGTAGCACACCACATAACCAAGATATACCCAAGAGATAGACTAAGATCCTCCACAAAGTTACCTCCTAGATGTAGTAGTGTCTCCCTCCAAGACTTGCGTACTTCTCTTCTTGACTCAAGAGCTTGTGTTGTGTGTGTCTTCAAATGAGGCGCTAGCCTCCCTTATAAATAGTAGTTTGGCCAGCCTAAAATTAGGTTTGGGCCGACCTGCCACTTTATCTTTTTATTTTACATTTTTTTTGTCAAGGAACAATAGGGCCGACTTTTACAAAGTCACAATAGGGTCATCTTAACAAATATAATATATTAATATTATTTAGGGTTTTGTCTTGGTGAAATACAATAATAATATCTTCTGAAGCGACTCAAACTTCAACACTCCCTCTTAGAAAGGAAGGTATTCTTCCCGTCACGATCATCATCACTGCTTCTGTGCTTCTGTACACCTAGTCATTGTCTTGTTTTCAATCACATATCTATATATCATAGGAAGTTTTTCACTTTTACTAGAGTAGCATACCAGTTTGCGTTGGAGTAGCATACTAACCTGCGTTGGGGTTAACATACCATCCTATGTTGGAGTATCATACCAACCTATGTTGGGGTTAACATACCAGCCTACGTTGGAGTAGCATACCAACCTGCGTTGGGGTAGCATACCAGCCTCTGTTGGAGTAGCATACCAACCTGCACTAGGGTAGCATACTAGCCTGCATTGGAGTAGCATACCAACATGCGATCAGGTAGTATACCAGCCTGTGTTGGAGTACCAACCTGCGTTGGGGTAGCATACCATCCTACGTTGTAGTACCAACATGCGTTGGGGTAGCTCCCACAACTGGGGATCTCATCACTTCCCTCTACTAGGGATCACTTCCCACTACTGGGGAACACATCTCACTACTATAGAAAACAATCACTTCTCACTACTGGAGAATTCTTTATGGACCACTCTAAGCTTGTATCTAAAATACTCAAACTCAACTTTGGGCATGGGTTTGTTCAATACATCTGCTACATGTTCGTCGGTGGAAATATACTGGAGCTTTACTACTCCCTTTTGTACCATGTCCCAGACATAGTGGTACTTGATCTTGATATGATTGGACCTGTCATGACACACTAGGTTCTCTGACAACTTTATGCAACTTTAGATTAAACAATCCTCCAACTCGAGATTAAACAAACATGCAATCAACTTCCAAAGCCACACCGCTTCACCACAAGTTGACCATGCTTCCACATACTCTTCCTCTGCGGAACTAAGTGCCATGCAAGTATGCTACCTATTGAGCCATGAGATCATAGTTGATCCCAAACTAAAGCAACATCCGGATGTACTTTTCCAGTATGTGACATTTCTTGCCCAATCTGAATCTGTGTAGCCCTGCAATCTTATCTCGCGATCCGAGATATATCTAAGTCCAAAATCAATTTTACCCTTTAGGTACCTCATCACATGTTTTTCCGCAATCGGGTGAACATGTCTAGGATTAACCATGTACTGACTCAATGTTTTCATCGTAAAAGATATATCTGGTCTTGTGTTCATCAAGTACGTCAACGAACCAATCATCTGCCTGTATATGGTGGCATTCACTGTCTCTAAAGTTGCAACACACAACAAATGGAAGTTAGCTATCATCGGTGTAGATATGGCCTTACAATCGAACATACCAAACCTCTTCAGGATCTCCACTACATATTTTCCTTGGTTAAGGAAAGTCACATTTAGTCTCTTCCATATCTCCAGACCATAGAAGTAATGCAACATGCCTAGGTCCTTCATCTCGAAATTTGCAACAAGTTTCCTCTTACCATCAACGATGAGCTTCTCGCCTCTTGTTAGAAACAAGTCATCCCCATACAATAATAGTAGCACTGGTATACCATCCACAACCTTGAAGTATAGGTTGGAATCTACTTTACTCTTGGTAAATCCCAAGCTCATCAGGAAACTATCTGATCTAACATATCATGTCCTAGATGTCTTCTTAGGCCCATACAAATATTTCTTCAATATGCAAAGATGAGACTCCTTCTCATGTATCTTGTGGCTACTCTATGTATACTTCTTCTGATTACTGGGGAAAGTGTCTCGTCATAGTCTTCTCCCTCTTGTCGGGAGAATCCTCTGGACACAAATCAGGCTTTGTACATCTCTATGAATGGTCCTCGGGAGGTTGCTCCTCCTTATTAGATCATGAGGGTTGACTCCCTCTAAACTCTATCTCCTTCTGAGATGGTACTTGGTGGGGCCACCCGCCTCACCACTGGTGGAGCCATCTACTCCTCATGATATGGCTTGTCAATGCTATATGGATTTTCATCCCGCAAAGTGTCACGGGACTATGCTGGTCTCTTCCTGGTTACTGCAATGATTCTGGGTAGGCCCTTTTGTCTCTACTAACTCCTCTTGATGATTTGAAGAGTTATCAACTGCCCTAGAGGGATTTGTTATGTCATCTTTGGAGCTTTATGCTCCTCATGATCAGTCTCCATATGAGATGTTATGTATCTTGCAAAAGTAACTTTTTCTTCTTCCTCTTCGGTACATGGATGTATACGATCATGTATACAACTTGGATAGTCTGATCCATCTCTCAAACTAGAGACCATCTAATATGTTTCCTTCTACAACAGTCACTATATCTTCCCTCATAGTTATCACCTGTGACCTTCCCAGAACAAGAACAAGGGAGAAACAATAGACAAGATTAATACTCTCTATAATAATAATAAAAACAATAGCAAGAACAATCATCAAAGTAGCTCCTTCAGAGCTATCACTTGTGACCTGCCTGAAACAAGAGCCAAAAATAAGAAATGAAAAGAACACTCTTCTAGTGTTGTGATCAATCATTCCTCCATGGTAACCTGGAAACAAAATAAGAAGTTTATCCTAGAGGAAATGTTAGTTTTATCTAGTAAATAATTACAATAAGCGTTTATATCAATAATGCTCACATGCTACCAAGTATTCATTGTATCTAACAGTAATAGAACTTTTCAAATATTTCTATCACAAATATAGTGTTTACTTGTAGTGTAGAATTTATCAAACTTGATATGTGCAAATTTGAATTTTATCAATTTAATCAATCAAACCTGGAACTTGGAGTCTTGTCCTCAAGATTGAGTGTTGTTTCTTTTCTTCAGAGTCTCCTTCACTCAAGATGGAAATTATTCTCTTCAACCCGTCCCATGTACTAAGTCTTCTTCTTGTACTTTGCTTTGGCCTCATCTTCATCAAGTTATGGGACTTCTTCTTTTACAAAATCTTCCAGATCATTCTCTTCTAGAATGAACATTACTCTATACTTCCATGCTCGGAAGTTGTCAGCCCCTTCAAGCTTCTCATCAAGCTTGGTAATGGTAGTCATTCTGCACGGAACAAGTAAAATAAAAAACAAATTTTCAATATGTGGATCTTAAACCTTACCAGAGAGATTGTTGATACAAGGATGAGTTTTGTCACAAAATCTGCGGAAGTTGCAACCATACCTAGGGTTTATGAGGAAACCCTAATTTTCTAACTTGTAAAATTTTGAATTCTGGTCCAGGGAATAGATTCGCCCTACCTAGGTGAGTTCCTAGGTGTGCTCACTTTCTCCAACGACCTCCTTAAATAGGAAAAACGTCACACCTAGGGTTTATGCAGTTGTAACAACTGCAACAACAGTTGTAGTTTACAAAATTTTGTCAAACTGAGAATTTACATACAGGAAGAGGTGCGCTAAGGTTAGAAGAGTCTTCCTATGATCTTAACTTCTTCAGTGAGTTCTTATGTGCTGTGAAAATGCCTTCTTTCAGGCCCGATCTGATACCATGTTGAATTTTTGTCTCAAGCATTTAACTAGATGAGTGTTTTTTTAATTTTAAACAATTAGCACAATAACTGCATATAAAGGATCACTGAAAGAATAACATCCACAACATACACAATATTTACCTTGGTAAAACCCTCTAAGAGAAAAACCCAACAAACTTCCTCAATGTATATTCAACAACCGAGAACAATGCCTCTCTCCAAGAGAGAACTAACAAAGAAAAAGATCCTTCTCAAACCCTTGACTAGGGAATATTAATGCACTACATAACCAAGATATACCCAAGAGATAGACCAAGATCCTCCACAAAGTCACCTCCTAGCTACAGTAGAATCTCTCTCTAAGACTCGTGCACTTCTCTTCTTGACTCAAGAGCTTGTGTTGTGTGTGTCTTCAAATGAGTCACTAGCCTCCCTTCTAAATAGTAGTCTGGCCAGCCTAAAATTAGGTCTAGTCCGACTTGTCACTTTATCCTTTTTTTTACTTTTTTCTTGTCAAGGCATAGTAGGGGCATCTTAACAAATATAATATATTAATATTCTTTAGGGTTTTGTCTTGGTCAAATACAATAAGAATATCTTCTGAAGCTACTCAAACTTCAACAAGCCTATCTTTATGCAAGGACCTAACCTTGTCAGACGTGTCATGTCGACCATGAAAAGGCCATCCTTCCTCATATTCATGCTCATATGTGTTGTATATCAATAGTATTATCTCAAGGTTCTTATTTAAAATATTCACAATAAAGTGGCATCAACATCCATTCTTGTTCACGAATGAGGCCCTGTGTTTATTTGGACACTCTTCTCTTTTGTCTTCTGGGTCATATGAACATGAGTAACTTCAATAAAAATTGCAACACCTTAGTACAAAATGATATATATCCACTCATGAATAATCATTTGTGATCATATATATGCCAAGTCATAAGATGCATGCCCCAACTAAAATAAAAGCAAATTTAGAAATACAAGATCCATATGACTATGAAATACTTACAACTCATATTGCATGTGAGTGGTATCCCTTTGTGTTTTTTTTTTTTTAACTATGAGAAAGAAAGTACAAGGAGCATCAGGATTGGTTTCCTCCCCTCTAATAAAATCAAGAACTCTACATGAAGGGATTCATGCAACACAATCAAATAAAACACTGTCTAGTCTATATACTTTACTCTAGGTTAAATCTCTACCAAAAAGAGTCAACCTGTATTTTAGGTCTCGAACCTCAAGGCCCATTGTAATCTTCTATTTTTTTCCTACACATTTTGTATGAATCTTGAAAAACAATGTGGCCTTTCGTTAATAAAAATGTACAATGAAACAGGGATGATTTTAAGGATGGAAATTTATTTTAAAATGTAGAAACCTTGGCGAATCTTACTAATCTTTCATATGCCAACTATAAATGTTTGGCGATATTTTAGTAAAAATATTCAAATTTCTAAAGATTTTATATAGTTTTTATAAAATTTTGGTGATTTTTAAGGTAAAATAATTTTATCCTATAGAATTTGGGCGAATCATTTTTAAAATAGCGAATCTCGTTTTTGGAAAAACCATGGAAAATTAGCCCATGAGCGAAATTTAGCCCCTAAAATCATCCATGCAATGAAATATCAAATAATTTTAACACAAAAGAGGTGTTTGCAAGAATAATGAATAGAAAAATTAAGAAACACCATCGAAGTTCAATTCATTTTCCACCTGTTTTGGAGCTATAGTTCTTATGAGATTCATTCTCATGTGAATCTCTAAATTGTAACAATTTGCATTCAAGCACATGGGCTAAGATGTATTTATGTAATTACGTGTTAGATTTCTATTCCGGCATTTCATTATTGTTGATATTTAGATTAATCCTTCCTTATTATATATCAGTGAACAACATTCTACTCAATTCATGTTGTTATATCACTTTCTGTACAACCCATTACTCATGTTATTTTGGCCATAATCTCTTGTGGGCCTAATGATGGAATTCATCTCTTTCCATGTTTATTATTACATATTTTTTCAAAATATGATAGGACATCATTGATCACAGTGGGGAAAATTATATTCTATCCATCATAATAAGGACATTGAAATCAAGAGGATAATACAATATTAAACCACAAAAAGAAAAACACCAAAGATATATAAATATGATATACTAGATTAACAACATGGTTGACACAAAGCATTTTTGGGGTTTGGAGAACATAAAATTTTGCATCGACAATATTACAAGTTGTATATAAAATTTTCAACAAAGATATCGATGTCAAACATGATTGAATACCATTGACCATCAAATGTAGAACATCAATTGCATTCAAATACATGATAAAGAGAGATTGATTTTGAGTTCTTAATTTGGTAGTGCACATATCCAATTGTCTAGGTCAAATAGCTCTATGAGCACAACAAAATACTAGAAAGGAGAAACATATTAGATTCAACTACATATACTATCTATATAGAAATTACCATAAGAAGGACATACCAATTAACAAAAGTAGAGAACGTGGGAAAATAATATATACAAACTATGCATAGCAATTCAAACAATAGGAACATCAAAATCAACACGAGTATGCCAGACTTTGTAGCAGTGTTACATATAGAGTGCATATAGATTACAATGTTAATAGTAAAAATATCTTGTGCTTAATGTTTCTTTAAAATACCACCCCAAAATAGTATGATAATTGTAAGTGCATTTACTTGTTCCAACATAAACGCCCTATTATATCAAATGTAATTCAAGCTAATTCAAATGGCTATGTCAAAATGTAATTGAATTATAATATTGTAATAGTGAAACCATCAAAAGAATACAACACCAGAAAGAAGGCGCATTGTGAATATATGAATGTGGAACCGATAATCCTAAAATGTTAAGAAAATCAGATGCAACAATGCATATACATATCAAACAATTAACGAAACAACAAAGTAAATGGAATATATCTTGGGGTTTTTGAGATGGAATATGTGTGTGTATGTGGAGAGAGAGAGAGAGAGAGAGAGAGAGAGAGAGAGAGAGTCAATCCAAAACAACATTTTCTCAAGGGATAGAGCAAATATTTTACAGTCATGAATTGAAAACAAATAGAGAATCAGTATTTTACAGTGATGATGAATTCATAATGGAGAGAGAACACATTTTTTACAATAAGGGGTGGAATATTTATAAAACGCATGATCCCCAATTTCTCTATCATACTCCTCTATATCTTTGAGACCTAACCATTATGCAATTTAGTTTATTATCACCAATGCTAAGAAAAACAATTACTAGTTCTATT
>JZKD02S1697419.1:66377-77071 GCA_000966675.3 Picea glauca
TCCAGCCTATACCCATATTAGATCTCATTTTCAAAATATGTGTCACACTACCAACCTTCCTAACCTCTTAACTCAACAAAAGTATGGTGACCTTGGAAAGCTTATCTTAATATTTTTTTAGCACAAAAACAAAATTCTAAAGAATCACAAGTAATCACTTACCCTCTTAAGGTCCGATAGACCAATTCAGTCTTAGTAGACGTTAATCATCATCATCATCATCATATATATATACATATATATATGGAATAAATTTATATATTTATATCTGGAATAATGTCTTCCCAATGTTATTCAAACATCAACAATATCTGCATGGCTCTCTAGCTCCAAATAATACATACATGTCTAATTTAGTTGGTATAAGTTTGATGGAAGTATTATTCTTTCCTTGACCCATAATTATAAGTCATGATGAGCATTCCCTTGTGGGTATGGGCTTCCACAAAGTACTTATTATCACTGGCTCTCCAACTTGATATGTATCAAATCACTCATGCTCATAACAAATTGCATAACCATAGCTTATATCAATATGTATTTATTGTCAAAACATCATATTTCATTAATCAAATAGTAATAATACAATTATTCAACTTTACACAATCATGTGATAGTATCCATCAACACATTTGATCCCTTATCAAATTTGCATATCCATTCAACAAACACATTCTTTTAATAATTCATATTTCACCCTTCCAGTGGTACACTATTATTCACTATTCCATAATTCACAATTCATATATTCAACATTCAACAATTCATTTGGAAATACCAATTTGATCTTTAATCATCATTTAGGTGATATACATCTAATTTGAATTCTTAGATATCCAATTGTATAAAGGGCATAGATCACAGACCAATATTATTAGAATCATAAAGTTGCATTTGAACATTCATAACCAACAAAAGTCATTAACCATCATTAAAACAACATCTAGGTATATGTATATTTGTATAACCAAATAAAACAACATTCATAAATACTCATAAATTCACATATCCCTCAAAAGTCATAAGATCTCAATAGATCCAAAATGCACAAGTACTAGTCAACCAAAAATAGTGGTTGTTACATATACTCCTTCGGAACACATAGTGGTTGTTACATATACTCCTTTGGAACGCTTCCTCTTGAACAAGTATCTAAACAAAAATTATGTACATGATATTAAGGTTGTAACTTTGTAACATTTATTATCGAACTCTTTTACGACATATTTAATTTTTTTTTGTATTTACATGATTATTTTTATTTTACTTACATATTTTTATTTTTTTTAATTTTCTTGATCCTCCCTTGGGGTAAAACATTTTATTAAAAAATCCAACAAAGATTTCATGGTTTTCAATAATTTAAATTTATGTACTAATAAGTAATCATTTTTAAAAATGTCAAACTCATTAGTTAGATACATGACATTCATCGAAGCTATTAACATATTTTAAAAACTAAAATAAAAAACAAAAATATTTGAATAAGTGAAATAATAAGAGGTAGGTGTATGTTGGGTTATGGTCTAGAACCAAGTTGGAGTTATAAACTTGTGCAAAGAAACCTTTTAGCCTTAGCCTGAGTTGAATAGTATATAGTTTCAAATTATTTGGATTGAAATTATTTTGTTTTGGATCCAATGAATCACAAATCCATTCTGACCACTATCAAGTCTTGGTTTCATATATGCTAAATCAAAGTTTGTTGCCAAAGGATTTGTTTCTTAACAACAAATTCATTGTATGTTGAATAGTATATAGTTTCAAATTATTTGGATTGAAATTATTTTGTTTTGGATCCAATGAATCACAAATCCATTCTGACCACTATCAAGTCTCGGTTTCATATATGCTAAATCAAAAGTTGTTGCCAAAGGATTTGTTTCTTAATAACAAATTCATTGTATTTCAAATTTTCATCCATATTGCAATATAATTGGTTTCTTCAATATCATGTGCATCTACATCTACATGTTACTAACCTATTTCTTATATCTTTTTACATGATATGTTAAGTGTTATTAATTTATTTCTTATATCATTTGCATAATATGTTAAATTGGAACAAGCTATTGTACTTGTTGTGCAACAAACTCATATAATGAGAGAAAATTTAATGTCTTATCTTTCTAATCTCTACTCTCCTAAATTTGGGTCTTTAAATTTGGGTCTTTTGAGGGTTTAGCCACAAAATTTAAAGTTGACTTTGTGGTTTGATCCACCTTTCTAATCTAGCTTTCTTTAGTTCAATTGTAAATTTGTATCATCCAAGAGTCCAACCACAAATTTAATGATTGACTTTATTGCTCCACCCTCCCAAGATCAACAATTGACTTTGTGGCTAAACCATCAAATGACCTAAACCAATTATTAAATTAATCTCAAAATACTAAGATATTAGTGCTCCTTAATAAAGACACTATATTCAAGCATTATTTATCATTATTTATAATTCTTTTATTATTAAATATTATTGTGTATTATTTTTATATGGATTTTTGAATCCTCCTTGAATTGTCTTGACCCGGAAACGGATTTTGAACCAGATTTGTCGGGGAAGCAAGATATCATATTCATCCACGAGCTTGTGAGCTTGTGTAAAAGTCTCATAGAAGAACTTGTAGGTAGCAAAGTGTCACGTATGCAACAGTGAGATAATGAAAACTAAAACTGAAATTTGTCTTTAATAAACATGACATTTTTCACTTAGAAATTTATTAAATTATTGCACTGGAGTATAGCTAACCTTTAGATAATTTAAATCACAGTAGCATAATTCGATACGGAAAAAACATGCAACGAAAAAATCTAGTTCGGATAAAATACGGAAGTAGGTTACTTATAAATTTAAAAACGTGTATTTTTCAAATTCTAAAAAAATTTAAAATATATATAAAAATTTAAAAATGACCTCCGTTGCTTAGTGTGCATTGAGAAATGCAATTAATTTCGACTCCTGATGGTGATCTCGATTCTCCGTCTCTGGATTGAAGAGTTCATGAATCATGATTCGAAGTATCAAGGCAGGGGAGTATACTTATAACAGTTCATAACTTCATTATAATGAATTTTCAAACATTACAGGTCGGTCGGTGGTTCTCGAAGCCCAAAATTTTCAAACATTACAGGTCGGTCAACAATTTGAGACATACCAAAACATAGAGAATTATGATTGTTGCAATGTGAGACAGTAGGGCTAAGGAAATGCCATTGGTTGTCACTGACGAGTCACGATAGACCCCTCTTCCTTTATAATGGTGTGGACACCACCTTGTATCATGCCACGTGGAAGTTTTTCCTTGTACCTTTTCAGAGGAGGCCATTGATATTAGAAAGGAATCCAATGTGTTCCCAATCTCTTGTTGCATTTCATATTTAGAGGTTTGGGGCAATGTAAAACTGTTCAATTTTTTCTTTTCTTTTCCCAGAGAAAAAAAGCGTAAATTTTATTCAAAAATATAAAATTTACATTCTGAATAATGCATGATAGGACATGCATTTAGTCATGTAGTCTTTCAGCCACACTAATTACAGTGTCCATATACATACAAAAAAAGGCCCTCATATCAAGGCAATCTCATATACAAATTCGCCACAGTAGTGACCATTTAGCTGTAGCTGCTCCAAAAACAGATCAGAAAAATAAAACCGAACATATCGAATGAACAAGAAAGGTGTCCCTAAGCAAAAAGAGTAGTCCATCAACAAGTCCCAAGAAACATGTATCAACAACAAAAACCATAGCCGATGCAGAAAAAAAACATCTAGGAATTGGCCCCTCTAGGCGAATCAGATCTATAAAAGGTATGTGGTAATGCTCAAAACCATGACCATCTATGAATTCTATAACGTGTCACTGCCCATGAGCCAAGAGAAGACGTTCTTTAGAGAGGAGGTTCGTTGTGGTATTCATTTCCCTGTAAACATGTTGAAATGAAATATTTATATAAGTATTGGCAATTAGAAAGACTTCTTCCAAGATAGGAGAAAGGCTAATGTTGTGGTAGATTTGAGTTTTTTGAATCCAGTTGATGACCATCATTGAATCACCAAAAATTTGTAAGTTTGTTATCCCTTTTTCCCCCGCAAAGGTGAGTATCAGTTTTAAATCCATGAGTTTAGCATAATTATTTGAACCCTGCCCCAATCCCCATTTTAGATTGAAATAATGTGACTGGGATACAAATAGAACTCCTCCACCACCACATCCGAGTCCTTTATCTTGGGAGGCGCCATCAAAGAAATCCCATGGCCTTGAGAAGTTTATATGTTCTTCCACTACCTATCTAGGAGAAGGGGTCTCTTTCACTTGAGGAAAGTGAGAAAGAATTGCTAAACTTTGGGCAGTAGTAATATCAAGGAGGGATGATTTTTCCTTGAAAATGCAGGAGTTTCGGGCTATCCAAATACCGCAGAGAATGAGGAGGGGGAGCACCTTAATATTGTAATTTATTTGATCCTGTAACCAAATTTTCCAGGGTTCTTCAATGGAGGGCCCTTGCCAATAACACGATTGGCCCATGAGAGAAGAGCAGGCTCTCCAAGTTTGGATTGAGAAAGGGCATCCTAAGAAAAGGTGGATGTTTGTTTCTTCATCCCCCTTGCAAAGGGAACACCAACCTGGTCCTTCCAAACCCCTGAGCTTCATACAGTCCCAAGTTGGCACTTTTTTTCTGATCAAGCACCACATGAAGAGGCGAGACTTGAGTGGACATTTGGATTTCCAGATCCCTTTCCACCACTAGTCGGGATCATGTTGTAGGAGATTTATCATTGAGAAAGAATAACTTGCTTTTGGTGTATAGACTCCAAATGGACTATTTTTCCATACTTATTCATCTTCCCGGTCCTTGAGTCTGATATGACGTAACTTGAGTGCCCTGATGTAGGTAATCCAGGGCTTTGATAAAGGATCTCCCAATTCCATGGCATGAGCGTCTTTCCAACCTTAACTCCAAAGTGTAGTTTGTTGCTCATCTGTGATCTGATTCAGATGGAAAATACCCTTCATGCAATTGATACATTAATATTTGGGGAATAAGATGAGCACCATTACTACCTGGCCACGGGTCCTGGACAATTTTGAGAAGGTTTCCCTTTCCCACCTTCTAGGCTAGCCCTTGATTGATAACATAGAAATAATTTATGAGAGATTTCCATGTGATGGAGCAAATTTGAGGACTTCATACCTACCTTCTTATCCAATCCAGGACCGAGTCTGTGCTAATATATTTTTGGATTACAGTCTTCATCCATAAGCTATTGGAAGAAATCAACCTCCAACCTGTCTTAGCAACAAGGGAAGAGGAAAAACTATGTATATTTTTTAAGCCTCAGCCCCCCAACAATTTGGGTAGAGCGAGAGAATCCCATTTTACCCAAGGAATCACAAAACTTTCCTTCTGTCCTCCCCATAGAAATTTGAAACATAACTTCCTAATTTTATCTAGAGTTCCTTTTGGAATCCAAGCCAGGGAGAGCCAGTAAACTGGAATTGCCTCCGGGACAGATTTAACAAGGGTCAATCTACCAACTTTGAACAACCATCTGAAGCTCCATGATTTTAGCCTTTTTTCCAATTTTCCAATTAACCAGGTCCAATCCAACTTTGTGTAGTTCTTTGTCTTAAGATGAAAGCCCAAATGCTTTAGGCCCTCCTCTAGAGGTTTTTCCACAAAAGGAAAGAAATCTTTGTAGGAATGAATTTCATCTGGTTCCATGAGGTGGGAGGATAAAGTGGATTTTGTTCTGTTTATTTACATTTCAGTAGCCTGACTAAAGAGATCTAGAATAGAATTCAGCTTTTATGCATCCCCCCTTAACCCGCTGCAAAATATTAGTACATCGTCAACAAATAGAAGACGTGTGAGAGAAAAAACATGGGAGAGAGGAATACCAACAAAACTTCTGCTATTTTTTTCTTCGGTTATGGCCCTGCTTAGACCTTTTGCTACCAGCAGGAAAAGCAACAGGGAAAGGGGCACCCTTGTCTAAGACCATGTTCATCCTTGAAGAAAGGTGAATCCATGCCATTTATGAGTACTGCAAAGGAGACTAAGGTGATGCAGCTCATAACCTAGTTGATAAAAGGAACATCGAAACCCAGGTGAGTGAGCAACATTCTCATAAAGAACCAATTGACTATATCATAATCCTTTGAGAGGTCTATCTTTAGCACTGCTCCTTTTAGCTTCTGAGTCTTAATGTTGTGCAAGGCTTCTTGGGCCACCCCTATTGCTTCATGGATTTATCTGCCTTCTAGAAATCCAAATTGTTCTTGTGATATAGATTTTGAAAGAATCCCTTTGATTCTTCTACTAATGATTTTTGCAATTATCTTATAAATGCAGTTGCACAAAGAAATGGGTTTGTATTCATCGAGGCTTTCCAGGTCATCTTGTTTTGGGATTAAAACAATAAAAGTAGCATTGAAAGGAGGGTGGATAAAACCATTTTCCCTTGATTCTTTTACCACTTTGAGGATGTCCTGTCCTATAAGATCATATAGTCCCACATAGAAATCCATATACCAACCATTTGGTCTTGGGCTTTTATCTTTTTGGAAACTATGTAAAACTTCTTTTAATTCTTCTTCTGACACTACTTCCATAAGTGCAAGGTTATCTTCATCTTCCACAAAGGATGGAAAAAATAAGGCCATCTCGATAATGGCATCCAGTGAGACCCTTTTGTCTTCTGAGTATATTGTCATGAAATGTTGGGATCCTAAGCTACCCAACTCTTCAAAGGATGATAACCGCCTACCTGTTTGATCTTTTAGGCTCCAAATTGTGTTTACCAATTTCCTACCTTTTTCATAGGCTTGAAAAAATTTAGTATTCTCATTCCCACTTTGAAGCCAGAGCGCCCTTCTTTTTTGTCTCCATTCTTCCTCCCTTATTTGTAGGAGCTTCCTTCTTCTTTTTTCCAAGGATAAGAGGGTTTTTTTAAGTATGAGAAGCAAAGCCCCCCATATTAGAGTCATAAATGGATTGAAGAGCTGCTTCCGTATCAATTATGTCCTATTTTGTTTGCTATTTTTTCTTTTGGCCCTGTCTTTTGTAGCTTGTTTAAGTGATTTTAAGGTCCTTACAAATTGGACGATTTCCCTCTCCTTATGTCCAATTGGAATCCATACCTCCTTTACTAGATTTATAAAATCTTCATCATTTAACCAAATAGAGTTGAATTTGAAAAGGCTTGTTGGTTTTTGAAAGGCCCCGACAATTTCCAAAAAGATAGGATAGCGGTCTGATTCCCCACCTAACCCTACCCATTGTTTGCAAAGAAAATGCTCTTCCACTAGTTGGCTTGAGATCAACAAACGATCTAGTCTCTTTGCAATGTGGTCATCCCCCAAACACTTATTTATACAGGTGGGACCCAACTTTATGGGTGCTATATCAATTAGCCATGCTTCCCCCAACTTGTGCATGGATAATTCTGAAATGGCATCGGCCTTAGCCCTGAGCCCCCAAGATTCAGATTGCCACACAGAATGAGGAAACTTGAGGAAACTTTAGATTGCCACCCAGAATGAGGAAATTGTCTTTTTAGAAAGATTTTGCAAGGAGATCATTCCATAATTGGGGCCGATCGAGGGACCATAAATGTTTAAAATTGTAAAAGTCTTCCCTAGGTCTTCCACGAAAACAAACATACCTTGGCCCAAGTGGAAACCCCAGGAATTTTCAAGCTTGAAGGTTTTTTATTTCCAACCCATAGTCAGACCTCCCGGGCGTCCAGAAGCATCTATTCCACAGAATGTCCAGCCCTTGAGAATTTTTTCCAAGAGTGGAACAATCAGGGTCGCTTCCCCGAGACTCTCTTGAAGCAATAATATGTTAGGCTACGTGGACTCCAGCAGCCTTTGGAGGGAAATTTGCTTAGAGGGACTCGCCAACCCCCTGCAATTGAAGGAGAGCAATTTCATTTGGGGACCCCTTCTGGGGATGGCAATGCTCTAAGGGTCCCTGTGATAGAGAGTTGTTTGATAGCGGCCATGTCAATGGCATCTCTAGATTGTGCTTTGGATAACAAGGATTGTCTGCCCCTCCCTTTGTTGTTTATCCCCAACTACGGATTTAAGCCTAAACCCGAGTGGGAGGATTCTGAAAGACTAGGTTCGAATCATCCATTTTCTCCTAACTAGCCAAAGCTAGTGAAATCAGAGGTGCTGAGCCAAACCGCCCAGAAAAAATGAAAAGAGAATCGCCAACGAGAAAAAGACTTGGGAAGCTACCTTCACGATAGGGCACTGGAGTTACTATAGCACTGGGGGCGGCGTAGGAGACAAAAAGGGTTCGAAACCTGGGTGACAGGAAGAATACTCACCACTATGCTACAACAACCTGGGTGACAGGAAGAATACTCACCACTTGTCCATACAAAATTTAGAAATCTTGTTCAATAACAAAGAAAGAAATAGGACGAGATGAAGCAAGTTGAGATTCGTTATTAAGGGCGGCAAATATTGTGCAATTCAGATTCAGACTCAACTACAGAGACATAAACCTTCAATCAAGCTCAAAACCTAAATCGAAAAGGTAAAAGAAACAATATTAATGCACCAGCCGGGAATCGAACCCGGGTCTGTACCGTGGCAGGGTACTATTCTACCACTAGACCACTGGTGCAAGGATAGGAAAGAGTATTCATTTCGTTTGCTCCCACTCACTTTTGTGTATATGCAACATATATACTACATCTTCCCTTCCTAGTTCCACTCTTGCAACCACATGTCACTAGATTGCTGAGCATCCTCCTAATGTTCAATGCCATGATAAAGAAGAAATTCGGCATATGCTAAAGCCTTGATTGTTTTATTGAATTGTTACTTTTCCCTTCCTAGTTCCACTCTTGCAACCACATGTCACTAGATTGTTGAGCATCCTCCTAATGTTCAATGCCATAATAAAGAAGAAACTTGGCATATGCAAAAGCCTTGATTGTTTTATTGAATTGTTACTTATCCATTAAAACATCTCAGTGAGAAAAAATTTTACCTGAATCTTAAAGCAGCCAGATATGTTGCTAGAATAGTTAGCACCTAAAATGATGAAATACTCTCAATAGCCTTGACTTTTTAATGAAAGCTCACAAACAAGTTCTTGCTACATGTTTGCTCTGTGTGGTCACACTTGTGCTTGCGCTTGCCATTATGTTACCTTCTTAATCAAAGGTTTTTGGATTTAAGTGTATTGTTTTGAGTGTAAATAAAGTAGTCTCCATTGGGAAGGTTGTGGAAAGTGTACATCCTTTAGGAGCCTAATTTCACTCTGGGAAGGTTGTGGGAAGTATACATATTTTAATAGTTTGATTTCATTACTTTACATGGTGAGCAGTGAATGAATATGGTATACAAGCGAAATATCCATAGATGGATTTATAAAATCACCTAAAGTTGGGGAATAAAATAAATCATGGCAAGTAAAACAAAGTAAGACCATAGGATTGAAATATTATTTCAATTTTAGTACACTCTAAATGAATAAAAAGAATGTGCCTTTTAGTAGAATTATCCATACAATACTACTACATATAGAATACACTTTAACAATAAGGTTTTGGCACTAAATGAGTCATAACCAAGGAAGAAGTAGGCATGTACTTCAACAACATTAAGTGTCACTCTCAACTTATTCGTCATTTGCAAAATGAAAAGAACTCTTTAATCTTAGAATGCCTCTAGAAATTGAGAATTGTTTTTGCATTTTATACATTAAGATACATTGCCTCTAAAAAAGGAAAAACCTGTTTTAAGCCCTTTTTATGGAGCGTAGATTGAATTTATTATCAAGTGGATCCAATACCTAAGTTTTATTTGGAAGGAAATTCTTTTGTAACATAAGTTTGTGTGAAATAAAAGTTTTATATGCTATTTTTGTTCCAATTCTAATTTATATGTTTGGTTTTTTGTGTGTGAAATATATACTTTTTTTTTTCTTTTTGTGTCAAATTTGTAAGTATATTGGCAAGTTTTATTTATTAACTTTGTATGGATACATTTATGGAGGGAGTATAGGATCGAGAGTATATGGTATTGTAGAACATGCAAATGTAAGAAACTCAAAAGTTGCAACTACTCAAAGTAAGCTCCTCTACATTTTTATTTACTATTTTTGAGGTATGCAATGTGTATGATTGTGGTATGCATATCATTCTTCTACTATTAAGGTAGCTGTAAGTTTTAATGGGCACACGAGAATCACCTTATCTCACCGTCGAAGGATCCACCTCTCTGAGAAGGCCCTTCTTTCTTTCATCCCCCCCAACAATGCCCAACCAATCCAAGTCATGAGGCAGAGCATCTATCCCACTAACGAAAGTCTAGTAAGTGAGTGGCTTGCTTGTTTCCTTGATCAAACTATGAGGCTAAGCTTCAGGACTAGGTATGATGCTAGATCTTCCAAGCGATTTATTTTCAAGTCAAGTAAAAAACTTTATTACCTCTATAAGGGTATTGAGGGAGGAGGAAAGAAAGGGATTTTTTTCTTGCTATTTCATGTGAGAAATTCAATCCCTAAACAACCTTTTACCAATGATGTTTATGTGGATCTTTCTGAGCTCTTAATGTGGCTTTACGAGAATGTCATGAACATCCATAGCCTTAGATATCTTTCCTTTGAAGATTCCTTTCCCACCATAATTTTATGCCAGCTCTCCTTAGTTTTAGATTTTTTAAAATGCATCTC
>JZKD02S1697419.1:88194-126356 GCA_000966675.3 Picea glauca
TGTGGGACCTATTTTGGTTAATTCTTTTGTTATGAATAGAAAAACAATATATCTACGAGGAGGGTAAATTATATAGGCTATGTTTTTGGTTTGAAGTTGAAATTCATGTAAACTTCTTGGATGCACCTTTACCTCTCATAAATGAAAGTCTTTATCATATAAATGTTTTTTATAAAAAATGATATAACAAAGAAGCTAACCTACCAGAGAAATGGGGGCATGATGCCACCCAAATGGAAGGAAGTATAAGCACCATGGAAGTAATTATATAATAAATGTTTTCTTAAGAGACAGAAATATTCATATAATAATAATCTATATTAATCTCAAGATTAACATAGTGGGTGTATTTAATGGAATGATTTATGAAAGAATTGTCTCAAGTTTCTTGGTATTGTGGGCATGGTTCAATTTGTTTCCTTCCTTTGATTTATTTGCTATTTGCTATTTTTATGGTTTTGTCTAGATTTTTCGTTATCATAGAAAATTTTGAAAGTTGGGGGCATAGAGGGCTATAAATTAAGTTCTTCAAGGATTTCCTATGTAATGTAACAACATGGAAACAAAGAGGATAGAAACATCTACTCTAGAAGTTGATGCTGTAAGGACTAGAAATGGTTCTATACATTGAACTTTGGATTATTTGTAAAATACAATGGAAACTATTCTACAAAATCAAAGTAGCTCAAACTTATAACAATCAAACAAGGTACTCCAATAGTAGGAAAGGAATTTCACCAGCACTAAGTTGATCATAGGAAGCTTTCGTGAAGTATTGCTTGAGTTTTGAACCTTGCCTATCACTTATTTGTTTTACCTTATTTGGAAGGAAAGTTGAAACAAACAACAAGCATGAGGTTGTATATTTACAACTTTTGTGACTATTTGGTTAGGGTGCATTTGACATTTGACCAATATCTAATATCTACTTGTCTTTCAAGCTTCTCTGATACTTGAAAGTTGTGTTCACAATTTGTTAAGGAAATGATTATTTTGATGGTTGAGACTACCTAGTTTGTAGTGGATACGCATATGGAGTCCATTACCTTACATGTGTGACTTCCAAGATTTGATTGCATATTCTAAGTCAACTATTTCTTGATCTTGTCATTAGGAATTTTAAACTTCTATGTCTATATGTGCAATATATGCAATAGGTGCAATATGTCGTTTCAGAGTATTGTTTCCATGATAATCATGATCCAACTTCTCACACTCAATGTAAACCTTAAGCCTCTCCAAGTTGCTCCCACTTGAAGTCACAATGTAAAATTCTACCCTCGAATGAGGTGAGGAATAGGCAATATCAATAATTTTAGCTTTCTCTTTTGCAACCACATAAGATCTGTGATAATATCTTGTGAAATCCAAGCCAAATTTCTAATCAATAATAAATATGTGGCCAAGAACAAAAACATAAATCATGAAGTTCAAAGGTGCTCAAAGATTCTAAAGTTCCAGAATCATCATTGAAATATTTTGTAGCCAATGGTTGATATTTGACTACATTTAACAATATTCTAAACATAAAAAACTGTCAATTGAAAATGAGGATACAATTTATTCTTTACAAAGTAAACTACCAAATGGAACATGATGAATAATTAATTTACAAGGATTTATAAAGTTAAAATAGGGACCCTTAATTTTATTTTGAGTTGGCAAGCTTAGGGATTATTAGGCACCTATATTCACACAGTGGCTTGGGAATGTAATATTCCAGATATAAAAAGTATGCAGAACATAAATAAATAGCTACAAATGGCAGATGAACAACAATATAACCATAACAACACCACGATAATACCAAAATGATAACAAAATAAAACCAGAAATAACACTTTGACTACCGAGACCAATGTTCACTTGCCTCTTCGAGGGGGAACCCTCCAACAGAGCAGAGCTCTATTACAATAATATCCAAGACAAAAGTTCTCATACCCTTGAGTCCTATTTATACTAGATATGTCTATCAAAAGAACCATCTATAGGAAGATGTTTTGTAAGTGATATATCTTTCACTTACAAGGTTCATTTCTATCTGTTATAAGTGATATTTTGTAGATTTTAAAATTGTTCTTTCTTCTAGCTTTGTAAATGAGGCTTTGACATGAAATATTGATGTATTTTATTAGTTTCGTTATCAATGCAAAGTGATTATTACATATTTCGGTGTATCTATTATGGAGGTTGAAGGAATGACTACAGTGAATATACTACCTATGTTTCACTGTTTGTTTTCTATTTGTTAA
This sequence comes from Picea glauca, assembly GCA_000966675.3. Taxonomy (NCBI): domain Eukaryota; kingdom Viridiplantae; phylum Streptophyta; class Pinopsida; order Pinales; family Pinaceae; genus Picea; species Picea glauca. Next base: position 90,447 of record JZKD02S1697419.1, read on the forward strand.
GTGTTATATTAATGCAGATTTTCCATAACATATTACAATGTTATAACATATGTATTGATATTAAAATTGAAAACAGATATTATTTGAATTATAACATATGCATAGATATTAAAACATATGTACAGATATTATACATATGCACAGCTATTAAAATTGAAAACAAACTGTGAAATGTATTTAAAATTGTTCTTTCTTCTAACTTTGTAAATGAGGCTTTGACATGAAATATTTATCTATCTTTTATCAATTTTGTTATCAATGCAAAGTGATTGTTACATATTTCGGTGTATCTGTTCTGGAGGTTGAGGGAATGACTTCAGTGAATATATTTCTTATGTTTCAAACTTTGTTTCTATTTATAATAGTTTTATAATGGATGCCATTGTTTTTGGGTTTTCTAGTAGCCTTATCACACCCCGAGAATCAATCCTTCATAAAGTTTGACTTCTGCAAGTTCTTGGCAAATACAATGCACCAACAGTTTTTAGATTTTAGGGGTACCAGGTCATTCAAGTACCAGTCTCACTTGATCCATATGTTAATCCATCAAAACTACTCACATCTAGGTTATTTTAGGTCTAGGATGGTGAATGACCAGCCATCATGTTTCTCTCCCAACCATTGAGTGGTTGCCTATGGTAAGAGAACATGTCACCAGTGAAGATTTTTTGCAGTATGTAAACTCTTTTATGTCTATATTAGACTTTAGTATCCACAACGAATTATTCATTTAGTCAAAGGGTCACTACAATTGCAAAACAACACCAGAGTGGGAGATTGGTTCCTTTTTTAATAGTTTACTATTATAAGAGTCTATGGTTTTGAAGAGGAGCCATATCAAAAGTGAGTGTTGAATTTGGTTGTTCTAGAGACTGGAAAAAGTGAAATCCAGTCAGTTGTTGACTACAAATCCAACCATATTACATTAAATGTTGATAATATGGATTTCAAGGACAAACCAAATCTGCACAAGTAGGTCACTCATGTCTTACACATAGATGTGACCAAGACTCATGACAATATGAAGAATATGAAATAGGAATTAATCAAAGTGGAGAAATAGTTGAGGCAGGATAAAGTGGTTACTACAGCAAGGAATCCCATAATCAACAATCTGTAAAATAATATTTGTAACTTATGATACTCTAATATTACATATGTAAAAATGGATTTATAAATTGAATTCCTGAAGATTTGAAATTTTTATAAAATACAAAACGTTTGAAATAAAAAGTTGGACAGTTTGAAATTTTTATGAAATTTTTATAAAATACAAAATGTTTGAAATGGTTGTGACTTGGCCAGCGAGGGCCAGCCATGTGGCTAAGTTGTGGGAGTGCCCACAGCTTAGCCACAGGGCTGGACACCCGCGACCAAGTCACAACCAATTTTAATAAGAGATTATCTATGCACAGAAAATAAGGGAATTTGAATCTAAATCTTTAACACCAGAGTGAAAGACAGTTGATTCGGCTCCTGACAGACTGCTCAGGCACAGACTAATCACTTAAATGCTTACTTTATTCTTAATATTTGATTGTTAAATGTCTATATCAAATTTAAAAACTTAATATTTGATTGTTAAATGTCTATATCAAATTCACTAAATCCATATTGTTTATAAATTTATTGTTTGTGTGTATAATTTGAATATATAAACATGTAATTTTTAAATTGTCTTCCTATTTTATTTTTAAATTTATTATATATGTGTGTGTGTGTGTGTGTGTGTGTGTGTGTGTTTTAAAAATATTCCATTGTATGTATATTTCACAAATATTCCATTACAAATTATAAGATAGGCGGTAATGTACAACAGTTATATGTATATATTTGTTGGGCACACAAATGATCAAATGAATATGTATATTTGTTGGGCACTCAAATTATCAAATGATTTTGTACATGTAGAAATCTAATTGACCAAGAATCGCTCAGTGTTAGTTTTAGTTGTTTAAATTGTAATTTTGAATGATAGATTTAGAGCAATGAAATTAATCTAATATTGCAATTTGCAATGCAATAGTTGAACTTAGATGTATAATTTGTTTTTAGTGACAGTAAATGTTGTATAATTCTTGTACTTAGATGGATAATTTGTTTTTAGTGGCAGTAAATGTTTTATAACTCAATGTAGTTAGATCTAACTGTACTAAGATATATTTATGCTGAAAGGCGTACACCTATTGGCAATGGGCACAATTAATCACCTTTTGATCTAAAATTCTAATATGATGGCTAACAATTGAAGATGCTGGCATATTCTTAGTCGTCTTCCCAAATCAATGAATATGATTTACTATTCATAACTTCCTTGTATTTTTGAATGCATCGGTTAACCTATTTACATTTTAACATTTACCTAATCATATTAAAAAATTATTGTAATACTATATGATTGCCATGTTTAAGATTAACCTTTGAGATTACTAAGTTTAGATTTACTCAGTTGTCGGAGGGTTTCCCCCTCAGATATCCAAGCGTTTCATATTGGATGGTCGACCAACCTATAATTGATGTTTCATTTTTTGGTTGTCCGGTTTCATTTTCTGGCTTGTCCGACGTTTCATATTGGATCGCCACAAGCGTTTCATTTTCTTGTTGTCCTGCATTACATATCATATAGCCACTTATACTACTAAGGTGAAGAAAGGCGGGGAGTTAGCGGAAGAACTTTTGGCTACCCTCAGATCATAGTTGTTGAGTTAAGTGAGGAGGATCGCTCACGATTCCTCGTGTTTTTTGTGAAAAATTTGTGAGCCCCGCTCATGGGTACGCACTCAAACAATTTGAGAGGCCCTCTCATGGGTGCTCACTGAAAAATCGAGCAAGCGGACGTGCGTGAAGTGGAGGAGCCTATAACAAAGCGGAGGAGCCCATAGATTCTTGCGTGAAGGAAAATTCGTGGAGGACTGTGCACGTCTTCAAAGAAGATGTGGACAGTAGCTTGGAGGAGAAGACACAGTTGTTGAGCATGAGGTAGATATGAAAAAAGAAATTACGTGGGTTGTTGTTCTACTCCCAAACCCTCATATGGGAGATCCATCAAATCGTTGTCTAAGAGGGAGTTGTGGTTTCTTTTTATTGTTTGTGTAATTGTTGATTTGATCGCTGTGAAGGATGCACCATTAGGTTTGAAAATGAACCCTCGTTCTATGTATTGGAGTCTCGGCGTTTATTTTGTAAATGAAATAGGCCAAAAAAAAATTAGAGTTTTTTTAATGAAATAGGTTTAAAAAGCATTTGTTTTGTAAATGAAATATGCAAAAAAAAAAAAAAAAATTAGGATTTGTTTTTAAATAAAATAGGCAAAAAAAATTAGGGTTTGTTGGCAAAATAAATATGCCTTTGTTGGCAAAATAAATATGCCTTTCGGCATTCATCAGCCACAACCACAATTATGTGGTTGTGCTAGTATATATATATAAGAACATATTTATATTTAAAGAAATAGAAGAATAGATTTATTTGTATTATATTTACAAGAAATATTATTTATTAAAAAAAGAAAGATGTTTTTTGTTGGATAATATTTTCATATAACCAAGATATCGAAATCTATTTCTATGCATAAATTTATTTGAATTAAACCACTTAATAAATTATATGGTTGCACAATAGACCAGAACTATTACCAATAAAAAAATATTGGCTTTAAATCTAAACCAGACCAGAACAAATGCGCACATAACAAATCTAAATTCTAAATACTAACTAAAAAATCTAAAATAAACATAAATATAAATGTTACACAGTATCAAGAAATTAATACTAATTAACAAATCTAAAACCAACATAAATATAAAAATATACTTTGTAATTAAATACTAATTAACAAATATAAAATTAACATAAATATTACACGGTACCATGAAATTAATACTAATTAACAAATCTAAAATTAACATAAATTTAAAAATATAAATGTTACACAATAGCAAGAAATTGTTATTCATAAAAAGTAATAATTTGGGAAAACCCCAAAAGGGAATGAATTTGATCGAAGAGTTTGTAGTGACACTTAGAATGTAACTTGGCCAAGGGAGGGCAGCTCTGTGGCCAAGTCGTGGGCACGCCCACGACGTGGCCACAGGGTTGGCCCGCTGCGTCCAAGTCACTGTCTACGGGTTGTGACTTGGTTGCGGGGGGCCAACCCTATGGCCAAGCTGTGGGCATGCCAACAGATTGGCCATAGGGTTGGCCCCCCGTGGCCAGGTCACAGTGGCAATTCGAAATATAATTCAATTAAAATTAAAAATTACAAAATTTAAATTTAAATTTAAAACTTAAGTTTAGTCTTACCTGCAACTTTGACCGCCCGCATGACTACCTGCCAACACAACCATGCCAAACACGTCTGCACCAAGAGATCACTCACACTCGGCAAGATCTCACTCACTATCACTCACTGACACTCACCAAGAACCCACTCACACTCGCCAAGAGCTCAAAAAAGTGTAACAGTCACGATGTGCGGTAAATATATAAACATGTTTTTGGTTGAAATATCTTTTCGGTCAGAATATCTTTCAGTCGAAAAGAGGTTATCGGATGAAAAAAAATCGTCCGACTAAAATTCTACATTAAAATCAAGGGCATCGTCACTGTATCGTTCGATTTGACGTTCAAAGGTTCGGTGGAAACATATTTCGACAAAAAAAAAAGATCTTTCGGCCGAAAAAAAAAGATCTTTCGACTGAAAAAACGTCTTTCAGAATTTTGGAGATCTAATTGTCACGAAAGTGTTACCCACCTCCATGAATTTACCCAAATATCGATCACAGAATTACCCAAACCACAAGTCAATAACAAGTAAACTATATTTATCTAGACTATACCTATGTAATGGAGAATGACTATGAAACTACAACACTATCAAAACATACTAAGTCAAGAGTCAAGAAATTTAAATAAGAATGTCAATTGATCTCCATTAAATGTCTCATCACCTATAGCCCAATTATCCCCTATTGGTGCTCATATGAATGATCTAATATTCCATCATATGTTTCCCCTAGTTATCCCCCTCTTGGTTTCCAATTGATATCATTTGAAACTCTCAATTACCCCCTCTAGTGGTTGAATAATTTATAAAATATCTCATCATTCATAGCCCCCAATTACCCCCCTCCCATTACTTGAATGATCCCTCTTAACATTGTATGGGTCCCTCAAATGAAACTAGTATTTATAGTCCTCATGAGATGGCATGATAACTCATGACATGGGTGATTACAACAAGCATTGAAAGCTGCAACACTTTTTGGAGGCTTTACTCGACTTTCAACATTAATAAGGCTTTGTATGTACATGGCTCTTTGGCTCCAAGTAATACATACAGGTCTAATTTAGGTGGTATAAGTTTGATGGAAGTATTATTCTGTCCTTGACCCAGAATTATAAGTCTCGATAAACATTCCCTCATGGGTATGGGCTTCCATAAAGTACTTATTTTCACTGGCTCTCCAACTTGAATTGTATCAAATCACTCGTGCTCATAGCAAATTGCATAACCATAGCTTATGTCAATATGCATTTATTGTTAAAACATCATATTTCATTAATCAAATAGTAATTAATAACACAATTATTCAATTTTACACAACCATGTAATAGTATCCATCAACACATTTTCTCCCTTATCAATTTTGCATATCCATTCAACAAATACATTCTTTCAATAATTCACCTTTCATCCTTTCAATGGTACACTATTATTCACTATCCCTAATTCATAGTTCATTTATTCAACAATTCATTTGGAATAACCAATTTCCTCATTAATCATCATTTAGGTGATATACATCTGATTTGAATTCCCATATAGCCAATTGTATACAAAGCATAGATCAGTGACCAACATTATTAGAATCATAAAGATTTATTAGAATCATAAAGTTGCATTTGAACATTCATAACCAACAAAAGTCATTAAGCATCATCATTAAAACAACATCTAGGTATATGTATTTTTGTATAACCAAACAAAATAATACTCATAAATACTTATAAATTCGCATATCCCTCAAAAGTCATAAGATCTCAATAGATCCAAAATGCACAAGTACTAGTCAACTAAAAACAGTGGTTGTTACATATACTTTTTTGGAACATTCATCAAAGCTATTAACATATTTTAAAAATAAAAATATTTGAATAAGTGAAATAATAAGAGGTAGGTGTATGTTGAGTTATGGTCTAAAACCAAGTTGGAATTATAAACTTGTGCAGATCTATTAACATATTTTAAAAATTAAAATAAAAAATAAAAATATTTGAATAAGTGAAATAATAAGAGGTAGGTGTATATTGGGTTATGGTCTAAAACCAAGTTGGAGTTATAAACTTGTGCAAAGCTATTAACATATTTTAATAGCTATTTGTACATTCTTCAGACTCAACTACAGAGACACAATATGAGAATGCACGGGATTCTTTCAAAAGCAATATACATAAACCTTCAACCAATCTCAAAACCTAAATAGAAGATTGCTTTGTTTGTGAAATATTGTACAATTCAGATTTAGACACAGCCTCCGAGACATAAACCTTCAACCAAGCTCAAAACCTAAATCGAAAAGGGTAGAATGAACTATGATACTTGAGTTTTTTTAATGGGAAGGGAATTTTTTTTGTAACATAAGTTTGTGTGAAATATAAGTTTTAGATGATATCTTTGTTCCAATTCTAATTGGTATGCTTGGGTTTTTTTGTGTGTGAAATATAGATTTTATTTTTTAGTCAAATTTATATGTATATTTACAAGTTTTATTTGCTAACTTTGTATGGATACATTTGTGGAGGGAGTATAGCATCGAGAGTAAATGGTTTTGCGAGGATGCAAATGTAAGAAACTCAAGAGTCACAACTACTCAAGGTAAGTTTCTTTACCTTTTTTTTGTCATTTTAATTTACTATTTTTGGGGTATGCAATATGTATCATTGTGGCATACATATGGTTCTTCTACTATTAAGGTAGTTGTAAGTTTTAATAGGCACACAAGTATCACGTTTACTATTTTTGAGGTATGGAATATGTATGATTGTGGTATACATATGGTTCTTCTACTATTAAGGTAGTTGTAAGTTTTAATAGGCACACAAGTATCACCTTATCTCATCGTTGAAGGATTCACCTCTCCAAGAAGGCCCTTCTTTCTTTCCTTGCCCTCCCCCCACCCAATCTTAGTCGTGAAGTAGAGCATTTATCTCATTAACGAAAGTCTGGTAAGTGAGTGGCTCATTTGTTTCCTCGATCAAACTATGAGGCTAAGCTTCAGGACCCAATATGATGCTATATCTTCCAAGGGATTTATTTTCAAATCAAGTAAAAAACCTTGTTACCTTTGTAAAGGTATTGAGGGAGAAGGAAAGAAAGCGATTTTTTTTCTTGTTATTTCACAAGAGAAATCCAATCCGTAAACAATGTTTTCCTAGTGATATTTCTATGGATCTTTCTGAGGTCTTAATGTGGCTTTATGAGAATGTCATGAACATCCATAGCCTTAGATATATTTCCTTTGAACATCCCTTTCCCACTATAATTTTATGCCAACTCTCCTTTATTTAAAATTTTTAAAATGCATCTCTTGATGGTTTTGGACTTTTGTTTAAGGTGGGTTGTATATTTTAAATTTCAGTTTATGTAATGTAATTATGATGGAAATGGTGAACAGTTTGGGACCTATTTTGGTTAAGTCTTTTGTTATGAATGGAAAAGCAATCTGTTTACAATGAGGGTAAACTATATAGACTATGTTTTTTTGTTTGAAGTTGAAATCCATGTAAACTTTAAATATGCACCTTTACCTCTCATAAATGGAAGTCTTTATCACATAAATGTTTTTTATAAAAAATAATTTGATATAGCAGAGAAGCTAACCTACCAAGAGAAATGGGGGCACAATGCCACCCAAATGGAAGGAAGTTCAAGTACCATGCAAATAATTATATAATTATATAATAAATGTTTGTTTAAGAGATGAAAATATTCATATAATAATAATCTACATTAATCTCAACATTTATGTAGTGGGTGTATTTAATGGAATGATTTTTGAAAGAATTGTCTTAATCTTTCTTTTAGCATATTTGGCTTTGAGTTTCTTGGTATTGTGGGCATGGTTGTATTTATTTTCTTCTTTATTTGATTTATTTTTTATTTTTATGGTTTTTCCTAGATTTTGTGCTATCATAGAAAATTTTGAATGTTGGGGGCATAGAGGGCTAGAAATTAAGTCTTTCAAGGATCTCCTCTGTAATATAACAAGATGACAACAAAGAAGATAGAAACATCTACTCGAGAAGTTGATGCTTTAAGAACTAGAAATGGTTCTATACATTGAACTTTGGATTATTTGTAAAATGCAATGACAACTATTCTATAAAATCAGAGTAGCTCAAGCCTATAACAATTAAACAAGGTACTCCAATGCTAGAAAAGGAATTTCATGAGAACTAAGTTGATCATAAGAAGCCTATCACTTCTTTGTTTCACCTTATTTGCATGGAAAGTTGAAACAAAGAATAAGCATGAGGCTATGTATTTACAACTTTTGGCACGGTTTGGTTAGGGTGCATTTGACATTTGATGGATATCTAACATCGACTTGTCTTTCAAGATTCTTTGATATTTGAAAGTTGTCTTCACAATTTGTTAAGGCAATGTTTATTTTGATGATTGAGACCACCCAACTTGTAGTGGATGTGAATAGCGAGTCCATTATCTTACATGTGACTTCCAAGCTCTGATTGCATATTTTGAGTCGACTAGGACTTTTAAACTTCAATGGCTATATGTGTCATATGTGCAATATCATCATTTGCCTCTCATTTTAGAGTATTGTTTCCATGCTAATCATGATCCAACTTCTCATACTCAATGTAGCCCCTAAACCTATCCAAGTTGCTCCCACTTGAAGTCACAATGTAAAATTCTACCCTTGGATGAGGTGAGGTATTGGCAATATCAATAATTTTAACTTTTTCTTTTGCAACCACATAAGATCTGTGAGAATCTCTTGTGAAATCCAAGACAAATTTCTAATCAATAATAAATATATGGCCAAGAACAAAAACATAAATCATGAAGTTCAAAGGTACTCAAAGATATTAAAGTTCCATAATTGTCATTGAATTTTTTTGTAGACAATAGTTGTTATTTGACTACATTTAACAATATTCTAAACAAAAAAAATTGCTAATTGAAAATGAGGATACAATTTATTCTTTACAAAKTATGRTACTAAATGGAACATGWCRAARAATTAAKATTTACAAGGATTTGTAAAGTTAAAATAGGGACCCTTAGTTTGATTTTGAGTTGGMTAGCTTAGGGATTATTAGGAACCTATATTCTCAYAGTGGCTTGGGAATACATAAACAAGYAKASCATGGTGAATATGAKAATTCAATCAATGTACTACAAACTTTTCCACYAGTGTTGAAGCCAACYTTGTTCATTCTTAATGATTAATAGAACTAGTAATTGTTTTTCTTAGCATTGGTGATAATAAACTAAATTGCATAATGGTTAGGTCTCAAAGATATAGAGGAGTATGATAGAGAAATTGGGGATCATGCGTTTTAGAAATATTCCATCCCTTATTGTAAAAAATGTGTTCTATATCCATTATGAATTCATCATCATTGTAAAATATCGATTCTCTATTTGTTTTCAATTCATGACTGTAAAATATTTTCTCTATCCCTTGAGAAAATGTTGTTTTGGATTGACTCTCTCTCTCTCTCTCTCTCTCTCTCTCTCTCTCTCTCTCTCTCTCCACATACACATGCATATTTCATCTCAAAAACCCCAAGATATATTCCATTTACTTTGTTGTTTCGTTAATTGTTTGATATGTATATGCATTGTTGCATCTGATTTTCTTAACCTTTTAGGATTGTCGGTTCCACATTCGTATATTCACAATGCACCTTCTTTCTGGTGTTGTATTCTTTTGATGGTTTCACTATTACAATATTATAATTCAATTACATTTTGACATAGCCATTTGAAATAGCTTGAATTTCATTTGATATAATAGGGCGTTTATGTTGGAACAAGTAAACACACTTACAATTCTCATACTATTTTGGGGTGGTATTTTAAAGAAACATTAAGCACAAGATATTTTTACTATTAACATTGTAATCTATATGCACTCTGTATGTAACACTGCTACAAATTCTGGCATACTCGTGTTGATTTTGATGTTCCTATTGCTTGAATTGCTATGCATAGTTTGTATATATTATTTTCCCACATTCTCTACTTTTGTTAATTGGTATGTCCTTCTTATGGGAATTTCTATATAGATATTATATGTAGTTGAATCTAATATGTTTCTCCTTTCTAGTATTTTGTTGTGCTCATAGAGCTATTTGACCTAGACAATTGGATATGTGCACTACCAAATTAAGAACTCAAAATCAATCTCTCTTTATCATGTATTTGAATGTAATTGATGTTCTACATTTGATGGTCAATGGTGTTCAATCATGTTTGGCATTGATATCTTTGTTGAAAGTTCTATATACAACTTGTAATATTGTCGATGCAAAATTTTGTGTTCTCCAAACCCCAAAAATGCTTTGTGTCAACCATGTTGTTAATATAGTATATCATATTTATATATCTTTGGTGTTTTTCTTTTTGTGGTTTAATATTGTATTATCCTCTTGATTTCGATGTCCTTATTATGATGGATAGAATATAATTTTTCCCACTGTGATCAATGATGTCCTATCATATTTTGAAAAAATATGTAATAATAAACATGGAAAAAGATGAATTCCATCATTAGGCCCACAAGAGATTATGGCCAAAATAACATGAGTAATGGGTTGTACAGAAAGTGATATAACAACATGAATTGAGTAGAATGTTGTTCATTGATATATAATAAGGAAGGATTAATCTAAATATCAAGAATAATGAAATGCCGGAATAGAAATTTAACACGTAATTACATAAATACATCTTAGCCCATGTGCCTGAATGAAAATTGTTACAATTTAGAGATTCACATGAGAATGAATCTCATAAGAACTATAGCTCTAAAACAGGTGGAAAATGAATTGAACTTCGATGGTGTTTCTTAATTTTTCTATTCATTATTCTTGCAAACACCTCTTTTGTGTTAAAATTATTTGATATTTCATTGTACATTTTTATTAACGAAAGGCCACATTGTTTTTCAAGATTCATACAAAATGTGTAGGAAAAAAATAGAAGATTGCAATGGGCCTTGAAGTTCAAGACCTAAAATACAGGTTGAATCTTTTTGGTAGAGATTTAACCTAGAGTAAAGTATATAGACTAGACAGTTTTTTATTTGACTGTGTTGCATGAATCCCTTCATGTAGAGTTCTTGATTTTATTAGAGGGGAGGAAACCAATCCTGACACTCCTTGTACTTTCTTACTCATAGTTAAAAAAAAAAAAAACACAAAGGGATACCACTCACATGCAAAATGAGTTGTAAGTATTTCATAGTCATATGGATCTTCTATTTCTAAATTTATTTTTATTTTAGTTGGGGCATGCATCTTATGACTTGGCATATATATGATCACAAATGATTATTCATGAGTGGATATATATCATTTTGTACTAAGGTGTTGTAATTTTTATTGAAGTTACTCATGTTCATATGACGTGGAAGACAAAAGAGGAGAGTGTCCAAATAAACACAGGGCCTCATTCGTGAACAAGAATGGATGCTGATGCCACTTTATTGTGAATATTTTAAATAAGAACCTTGAGATAATACTATTGATATACAAAACATATGAGCATGAAGATGAGGAAGGATGGCCTTGTCATGGTCGACATGACACATATGACAAGGTTAGGTCCTTGCATAAAGATAGGCTTGTTGAAGTTTGAGTAGCTTCAGAAGATATTCTTATTGTATTTGACCAAGAGAAAACCCTAAAGAATATTAATATATTATATTTGTTAAGACGACCCTACTATGCCTTGACAAGAATAAAGTAAAAAAAAGGATAAAGTGATAGGTCAGACTAGACCTAATTTTAGGCTGGCCAGACTACTATTTAGAAGGGAGGCTAGTGACTCATTTGAAGACACACACAACACAAGCTCTTGAGTCAAGAAGAGAAGTGCACAAGTCTTAGAGAGAGATGCTACTGCAGCTAGGAGGTGACTTTGTGGAGGATCTTGGTCTATCTCTTGGGTATATCTTGGTTATGTAGTGCATTAATATTCCCTAGTCAAGGGTTTGAGAAGAATCTTTTTCTTTGTTAGTTCTCTCTTGGAGAGAGGCATTGTTCTCGGTTGTTGAATATATATTGAGGAAGTTTGTTGGGTTTTTATCCTAGAGGGTTTTACCAGGGTAAATATTGTGTATGTTGTGGATGTTATTCTTTCAGTGATCCTTTATATGCAGTTATTGTGCTAATTGTTTAAAATTAAAAGAACACTCATCTAGTTAAATGCTTGAGACAAAAATTCAACATGGTATCAGAGCGGGCCTGAAAGAAGGCATGTTCACAACACATAAGAACTCACTGAAGAAGTTAAGATCATAGGAAGACTCTTCTAACCTTAGCGCACCTCTTCCTGTACGTAAATTCTCAGTTTGACAAAATTTTGTAAACTACAACTGATGTTGCAGTTGTTACAACTGCATAAACCCTAGGTGTGACATTTTTCCTATTTAAGGAGGTAGTTGGAGAAAGTGAGAACACCTAGGAACTCACCTAGGCAGGGCAAATCTATTCCCTGGACCAGAATTCAAAATTTTACAAGTTGGAAAATTAGGGTTTCCTCATAAACCCTAGGTCTGGTTGCAACTTCTGCAGATTTTATGACAAAACTCATCCTTGTATCAACAATCTCTCTGGTAAGGTCTAAGATCCACATATTGAAAATTTGTTTTTTATTTTACTTGTTTCGGGCAGGATGACTACCATTACCAAGCTTGATGAGAAGATTGAAGGGGCTAACAACTTCTGAGCATGGAAGTATAGAGTAATGTTCATTCTAGAAGAGAATGATCTGGAAGATTTTGTAAAAGAAGAAGTCCCATAACTTGATGAAGATGAGGCCAAAGCAAAGTACAAGAAGAAGACTCAGTACATGGGACAGGTTGAAGAGAATAATTTCCATCTTGAGTGAAGGAGACTCTGAAGAAAATAAACAACACTCATTCTTGAGGACAAGACTCCAGGTTCTAGGTTTGATTGATTAAATTGATAAGATTCAAATTTGCACATATCAAGTTTGATAAATTCTACACTACAAGTAAACACTATATTTGTGATAGAAATCTTTGAAAAGTTCTATCACTGTTAGATACAATGAATACTTGGTAGCATGTGAGCACTATTGATATAAATGCTTATTGTAATTATTTACTAGATAAAACTAACATTTCCTCTAGGATAAACTTCTTATTTTGTTTCCAGGTTACCATGGAGGAATGATTGATCACAACACTAGAAGAGTGTTGTTTTCATTTCTTATTATTATATTTCTTATTTTTGGCTCTTGTTTCAGGCAGGTCACAAGTGATAGCTCTACTTTGATGATTGTTCTTGCTATTGTTTTTATTATTATTATAGAGAGTATTAATCTTGTCTATTGTTTCTCCCTTATTCTTTTTCTGGGAAGGTCACAGGTGATAACTATGAGGGAAGATATAGTGACGGTTGCAGAAGGAAACATATTAGATGGTATCTAGTTTGAGAGATGGAGCAGACTATCCAAGTTGTATACATGACCATATACATCCATGTACCGAAGAGGAAGAAGAAGAAGTTACTTTTGCAAGATACATAACATCTCATATGGAGACTGATCATGAAGAGCATAAAGCTCCAAAGATGACATAACAAATCCCTCTAGGGTAGTTGATAACTCTTCAAATCATCAAGAGGAGTTAGTAGAGACAAAAGGGCCTACCCAGAATCATTGCAGTAACCAGGAAGAGACCAGCATAGTCCCGTGACACTTTGTGGGATGAAAATCCATATTGCATTGACAAGCCATATCATGAGGAGTAGATGTCTCCACTAGTGGTGAGGTGGGTGGCCCCACCAAGTACCATCTTAGAAGGGGATAGAGTTTAAAGGGAGTCAACCCTCATGATCCAAAAAGGAGGAGAAACCTCCCAAGGACCATTCATAGAGATGTACAAAGCCTGATTTGTGTCTAGAGGATTCTCCCGGCAAGAGGGAGAAGACTATGATGAGACACTTTCCCCAGTAATCAGAAGAAGTATACATAGAGTAGCCACAAGATACATGAGAAGGAGTCTCATCTCTGCATATTGAAGAAATATTTGTATGGGCCTAAGAAGACACCTAGGACATGATATGTTAGATCAGACAGTTTCCTGATGAGCTTGGGATTTACCAAGAGTAAAGAAGATTCCAACCTGTACTTCAAGGTTGTGGATGGTAGACCAGTGCTACTATTATTGTATGGGGATGACTTGTTTCTAACAAGAGGCGAGAAGCTCATCGTTGATGGTAAGAGGAAACTTGTTGCAAATTTTGAGATGAAGGACCTAGGCATGTTGCATTACTTCTAAGGTCTGGAGATATGGAAGAGACTAAATGTGACTTTCCTTAACCAAGGAAAATATGTAGTGGAGATCCTGAAGAGGTTTGGTATGTTGGATTGTAAGGCCATATCTACACCGATGGTAGCTAACTTGAATTTTTTGTGTGTTACAACTTTAGAGACAGTGAATGCCACCATATACAAGAAGATGATTGGTTCGTTGACGTACTTGACGAACAAAAGACCAGATATATCTTTTGCGATGAAAACATTGAGTCAGTACATGGTTAAGCCTATACATGTTCACCTGATTGCGGAAAAACATGTGATGAGGTACCTAAAGGGTAAAATTGATTTTGGACTCAGATATATCTCGGATCGCCAGATAAGATTGCAGGGCTACACAGATTCAGATTGGGTAGGAAATGTCACATACTGGAAAAGTACATCTGGATGTTGCTTTAGTTTGGGATCAACTGTGATCTCATGGCTCAATAGGTAGCATACTTGCATGGCACTTAGTTCCGCAGAGGAAGAGTATGTGGAAGCATGGTCAGCTTGTGGCGAAGCAGTGTGGCTTTGGAAGTTGATTGCATGTTTGTTTAATCTCGAGTTGGAGGATTGTTTAATCCAAAGTTGCATAAAGTTGTCAAAGAACCTAGTGTGTCATGACAGGTCCAATCATATCAAGATCAAGTACCACTATGTCTGGGACATGGTACAGAAGGGAGCAGTAAAGCTCCAGTATATTTCCACCGACGAACATGTAGCAGATGTATTGAACAAACCCATGCCCAAAGTTGAGTTTGAGTATTTCAGATACAAGCTTAGAGTGGTCCATAAACAATTCTCCAGTAGTGAGAAGTGATTGTTTTCTACAGTAGTGAGATGTGTTCCCCAGTAGTGGGAAGTGATCCCTAGTAGAGGGAAGTGATGAGATCCCCAGTTGTGGGATCTACCCCAACGCATGTTGGTACTACAACGTAGGATGGTATGCTACCCCAACGCAGGTTGGTACTCAACCACATGCTGGTATACTACTCGATCGCATGTTGGTATGCTACTCCAACATAGGCTGGTATGCTACCCTAGTGCAGGTTGGTATGCTACTCCAACACAGGCTGGTATGCTACCCCAACGCAGGTTGGTATGCTACTCCAATGCAGGCTGGTATGTTAACCCCAACGCAGGTTGGTATGATACTCCAACATAGGATGGTATGTTAACCCCAGCACAGGTTGGTATGCTACTCCAACGCAAACTGGTATGCTACTCCAGTAAAAGTGCAAAACTTCCTATGATATATAGATATGTGATTGACAACAAGACAATGACCAGGTGTATAGAAGCGCAGAAGCAGTGATGATGATCATGACGGGAAGAATACCTTCCTTTCTAAGAGGGAGTGTTGAAGTTTGAGTCACTTCATAAGATATTATTATTGTATTTTACCAAGACAAAACCCTAAATAATATTAATATATTATATTTGTTAAGATGACCCTATTGTGACTTTGTAAAAGTCGGCCCTATTGTGCCTTGACAAAAAAAATGTAAAATAAAAGGATAAAGTGGCAGGTCGTCCCAGACCTAATTTTAGGCTGGCCAAACTACTATTTATAAGGGAGGCTAGTGCCTTATTTGAAGACACACGCACCACAAGCTCTTGAGTCAAGAAGAGAAGTACTCAAGTCTTGGAGGGAGACACTACTACATCTAGGAGGTAACTTTGTGAAGGATCTTGGTCTATCTCTTGGGTATATCTTGGTTATGTGGTGTGCTACTCTTCCCTAGTCAAGGGTTTGAGAAGGATCTTATGCTTTGTTAGTTCTCTCTTGGAGAGAGGCATTGTTCTTGGTTGTTGAATCTATATTGAGGAAGTTTGTTGGGTTTTTCCCCTAGAGGGTTTTCCCAGGGTAAATCTTGTGTGTGTTGTTGATTCTATTCTTTCAGTGATCCTTTACATGCATTTATTGTGCTAATTTTTTAAAAGTAAAAGAACACTAATCTAGTTAATTGCTTGAGACAAAAATTCAACAAGGCTTTCAAGAGAAATTGTCTTTTTTGTAGAAAATTGCTACTTTATGGAAGTGTCAATTAATGTTGTATATAAAAATCACATTCAACAACATCTTGACATGAATGTGAGAGATCATGGTAGATATTTTTTCTTAACTAGGAAATATGTTGCAAATATTTATAATTGCTTGATGAAGGAAAAATATTGACTTCACAAGAAAGATGAAATGAGTGTTAACATGATATGGTATAAAAAACAATTAGATGATTTTTTCTTTTTTCAAGAGCCTAATGGTCCAAATGTTCCTTTTATAATTGGAATTAAAACAAAATATATGTCAGAGACAATGTTCAAACTATCTCACGATATTTTAATAGGAATGGATTCAAATTTCAGTACCAAAAAATATGGGGTAAGGTGAATTTGAATGATTCATTAAAAAATGGGTTTTTGGGTTGTGCTTCACTATAATTGATAGCTTAAACTTTGATTTTGAATTTGATTGAATATCAAAGTATCACTTGTACACACTTGTGACCTTTGATACCCAACAAAGCGGGGTACCATTTGCATGGGTTGTGACATCTTGAAATACATCATCTGATATTTGTCACATGGTTGGAGTCATTGATGAACATATGTTATCAATTTCGCCCCAATTGGGAATTCAATGCATTCATGGTTGATGATGCACTAGTGGAAATCGATGCTTTGAGGTAACTTTCAATTGATTTGTTTGTGACTTGTATTTATTATGTAAGAATATCTCACATAAATACATTGAATCTTATAGAAGGAACACATAGTGTTGAGTGATATTGTGTATTTGGCACTTATGGAGGGCATGGAAAAAAATATCTATAAGTTGGTCTCTACTTCGGATCAAACAAATGCAATGATCAATATATGAAATTATATCATGAAGTATTTTCCTAATGTTGAATCAGTGGTCAAGCATGTGGATAACTTTTTCACTGATTTTACAATTGATGACAAGTTATTGGATTATTTTCACACCACTTGGGTTGAAGGTAATAATATTTGTAATTTCACATACTCTAGTTTCTTGTTTTTTTTTTGTCTTCCATAAAGATTATCTTTGCACTAAATTAGTTCTTTCAATTAGGGATGTGGGTTAAAGGTTGTCATGATTTCCTCCATGCAAATCAAGAGACAAATTATTCCATGGAGGCATACCATAGCTTATTGAAGTTCAAATTTCTATCTGATTGAAGAAATAAATATGTCCGTAAAATGGATTGGTTGTTGTATATGCTCTCAAAAAATGTACAACCATATCATCAATACAAAGACATTATGAAAGAAGGAGGATATTTGAATGACCACAAGAAGGATAATTTATTTAAATCATCAATGGAGAAAGATAGAAGAATTCTAGATGATGATTGTTGGCCCCATGAAAGCATATCCCATGTGTATTAAGTGAAGAGTCAAACCAATCATAACAAAAAATACCTTGTGACCTAGTATCGTAGGAATTTTATGGTGTGTGAATGTCCATGGTATATCCATAGAAAAACCTACAAGTATGCCATAAAAGTGGAGTGGTTGTACTTCTTGTCAGAGGGATCAAAGCCATTATTGGATCAGAATGCAAATCCTAATATATTTGATGATGCAACACTTGATGTATTCAATGATCCTCCTAAGATAATTATGGATACACCAATGATTGATGCAAATATTGACACAATTCATGTGGCCATTAGAAGTGTTTATCAAGAGGATGAGGCACTTCCATTGGCTAGGGAGGAATTGTTGGGATACTTAGATGTGTTTCGAAATAGTCCTCCCGCTACTTTAACCAACACCTGAGAGGCGGTGGGCCTAATTAAAAGGATGTTCGATGAGGCCAATAATTGACACATCTTGGATTTTAACCTCATATTTGGGTTGAGTGCTTTTGAGTCATCTCTCAAGCGAAATAAGAATTTCATCATCTCTACAAATAAAATGAGAAGAAACAAATGAAATATAGGTTTAAAAATTGATTTAAATGTCCATCCCTCTAAATATGAACAATTATGGTTTGCATATGTCAACAGACGGGCATGTCCTCACTCAAATAATGCACCTCCTATTGTCCTCGATAAGTGATATTGAGTGAGAAGATTAATTTATTTATGATTTTTTGTGTATCCATCCTCATTTTTTACTTGTAGTTTTCATATGTTTATAGATGTGCAACATTCTGCAGTTGTGGTTTCAACCCAATGATGTAAACAGATACAATGAAGTTCCACTT
Source organism: Picea glauca (assembly GCA_000966675.3). Lineage (NCBI taxonomy): Eukaryota > Viridiplantae > Streptophyta > Pinopsida > Pinales > Pinaceae > Picea > Picea glauca. The sequence goes on from JZKD02S1697419.1 coordinate 109,265, forward strand.
CCCCTACTATGCCATATATATTTGATGTAACCAAAGTTTGGATACATGTAATGCGATTTATTTTGATACAATGATGTGATCTAATAAAAATTGCATTGTTATATTACTTATGCACAAGCTTCTCTCATTGATCTTCCTCCTTCAATGCATGTTGGGCCAATTGGAAACTCTCAAGTTATTAATGTGCAAGCTTTTACAGATGGGATGTTTTCGTGTCTTTGTAATATTGGTTGTCATAGATTTTCTCTCAATTTTATCTTTATTACTATATTGTATGTTGTTAACCCAATGTAATGATGTTGATTATTTATATTCTAGGTAATTGTAGAAGGCATATACTTTTTGGTGTTGAATTTTAATGAAAAGGATTTGTAATTGTTCTATTTTGTGGTAAGGTTGCATATTTTGAAGAAACCTATTCCCTTACGAGTTCCTACCAATTGGTTTCATAATTTTGAGGTTGCATGTGTTGGACTATTGCTTCCTTCTAGCAAATTGTACAAAGCCCATTGGTTAGCCTGAACTTAGCAAGTCTAGTTTTTTAAATTGTTATCTTTCCTTTAACACTTCTATTTCCAATGTTTTTAGTGCAATACATTGTTGCTCTTAGTTCTTGGGGTGTATTAATAACAATAAACAATTATTTTTCATCTTTATTTAATCATTATTTTCAATCGTTAGATCTTTATCCGAGTGTTAGTAGTGTGGTTCTTGGGGTAAAGGTCTCTATCCAATAGGGATTAGTAAAAAATGATTGAGATAAATAATGAAAAAAACGATGTTTTAATTGTGACTGCAAATGTCAAGAGATTTCCAATGAAAATCATTAAAAACTAATATTTAATATACCATTTTATCTCTTTTCTTGTTAATTAGTCAATATATTGTTTTTTTATCTAATCAACTTGTTATGTTGTTTGAATATTGTATGTAGATTTTTGTTGACCCTACTTAGTGTTTTTTGTTATATTTGAAGGTCTAGATCTTTGCATATGGACCTCGTCTTTACATGTCTACATTAGATTTTGGAGTAAACTATAATTATAACTTACTTAAAACCTCATTGAATTTCAAAGTGTGGTTGATGCAAGCAATCAACAAATCGGTATCAAACTCTCTGAACTATGTGAGAGAAGATATGCACTCCCTCTGACTATAAGTTTATGTTTGCCAACATTTCAAGTACAAATGGAAGCATATTCTTGCTCCTCCTTTTGTTTTATTTGTAGAGGAAGGTGCATTATCATTCATTGAGGAATTATCACAAGAATATGGTGACTAACTTCATGGAAATGCATAAGATATGGAAATTTTGTCCTCCTAAGGGTAGGTGTGGAAGAAAGGTTTAGATTTTGGTACTCTTGTAAAACTTAGAAGAATATTTTACAAGTTGAACATCAATCTATCCTTCCATATTCAAAACATGGATTGGAATCCTTAAGAAAGGGAAAGGATCGGAGACCATAGTCATAGCTAAGAAAAATTTCTACACCCATTAAATATTAAGGTGTGATTGATATAGTCTACCTTGCTTATCAGGAAAATATCTAACTACTACAAAAGTTTACAACAAAGGTGTTTTGAAATAAAGGCACCCACTAATGTGTGTGGATTATTGGTTGTAGCATGAAAATGTACATTTGTTTTTTACTTTAGATTAATGAGATAAACGTTTCTTCAAATAGTCATGTAATCAATTATAGATGATTACAATATTTGTAAAACCATCATGTTATGGTTTTTATTTGTTTAAATGTTTATTCTTTTAATAATTTGATGGAGAAATGATCCAAATTTATGAGCGGAACGAAATGAAAACACAAATTTATAATATTAAAACAAAGACACAATAATGAATAATAGAGATACAATAAAACTTGACTTCTATTACATAAGAAATATGTTGAAAACTGTAAAATGTAGACTAAAAAAAAAAAAAACTTGCTAGATTGGTGGCAACTTATCTCTGAGAAGAGATGTGACAGCTACGCTAATTCACAAGAAGATGAGTATAATGAGGATCTGAAGGCATTTTTACAATAAACATGAATTTAAAAACCCTATACATCCAAAAACCTAACCATAGGAGATGAAGCGCCAAAAGTCATGTGGGCCCCATTGGGGTAAGTTAGTACATCTACTTCCCGGGGTCATAAATTTTGCATACGATCTTCGTTTAGGGCGCTTGTTGGAAAGGTATTGATAAGAAACTTCATTTAGGGGGCTCAATCAAGGCCTTTCTATATATTTAAGTGCTCGGTTGTGAAAAAATGTCGTTTAGGCCCTCAAAATGGCCCCAAAAGTTTGGGACCCGAAAAGCTGTTAAAAATAGTAAGTTGTCAAAAAAATGTGTTGAGCCAGCTGGAATAGGTGAGTAGCAACTGAGATCCTCCTAAATTAATCCTCCCCCCTTAGGAAACATTGGAATCCATTGCATTGAGTTCTCCCATCAGATGAGGAAATTTCTGTTGAATTTGGCCCTGGGTGAGCCACTTGCCTTGGTGCAAGAGATGCCCTGCTTTCACAACCCGATAAAGGTAGATCCTCTGTTGGAAAGTGCGCTTCACCTGTGTGTCCATGATCTGATCAGTGGATGCCTATTCCATGTAGTTAGGGTTGAGATTTTCTGGTGCCAATTGTTCTGTTATCTCCGATGTGTCCAATAATGGTGGAAAATAAGGCCGAAGGAGGTCCACATTGAACACTAGGTGCAAACCAAGGAAGGGGGGAAGGTTCAGCTCAAAAGCATTGTCACCCACAACCTTGGTGATGGTGTAAGTTCCATAACGGAATGTACAAATATTTCGATGAGGCCCTGTAAGGCGTTCTTTCTGCAAGTGCAACCAAACTTTGTCTCCCACTTGAAGCTGGTGTGGCACCCGATGTTGATCATGGCGTTGCTTGTACTTGGAATTGGAATTCTGTAAAATATCCTGAACCTGTTGGCGGATGTGCTGGATCCACTCAATGAACCGAGTGGCTTTGTCTGCTTCATTTGGAGCATGCAATGAGTCTTCCTGGGTGGCCGCAAGGGGTAGTGAAACATCCATGGGACCCAATGGTTGAAATCACAACCCCACCTAAAAAGGGGCGTGGTCGCTTAAGATATGTATGGCTTTGTTTTAGGTGTGTTGAACATAGGGAATAATATCATCCCATGTGCAGGGGTGCTTGGAATTGTACATGCGCAGAATGTGCACAATCAACTGGTTGACGAACTTAGTTTGGCCATCCGTCTTGGGGTGGGAGGCAGTGGACTTGGTGAGCTTGGTGTCTAGTAGTGACCAGAGGCTCGACTAGAATGTGTTGAGGAAATGCCTGTCCCGATATGAGATAATGGTTTGTTGGATCCTAAAGCATACCCACACTCATTCAAAGAAGAGATTAGCAGTGGCCTTTGTTGTGATGCTCTTCTTGCAGGTGACCATAATCATCATCTTGGGAAAGCGATCAACAACCATGAAAACATAGTCATTTCCCCACTTAGTGGATAGAAGGCCCAAAATTCATTCCATGGAGATGGATTCCCAAGGCATATCAGGAGTCGACAGAGGAGTGTACAGGCCTTGTTTATTAGTGGTCGGTTTGGAAATAATGCAAGTAGTGTAGGACCAGATATATTTGTTGAAATCCTGTCGAAGTTTTGGCCAGTAGAAATGTCATTGTAGAAATGCCACTATCTTTTCCGTACCAAAGTGTCCTTCCACCCAATTGTAGTGGGATTCCCAAATCAGCTTCTCTCGCTCACTTGATGGAACGCAAAGATGGCCCAGATGGCACAACAGTCTGTCCTGAAGATGGAAATTAGTGATAGTTGTGTTTGCACCCAACATCTGGTAGGTGTTGGCGAAGTTAGGATCTGTCTCATTGAGGTGGTGCCATCCAGAGGTCTCGTGGTCACAAGAGTCTAGCACTATGGTGAGTGCCTCAAGTGGAGGTCGACCGAGGAAATCAATGACTCGATTGGTACTTCATGTTTTATACTTGATCTTGAGGTGGAACTGCTGCAAATATGCGGACCACTTCTGATGGTGGTCATTCTGCAATTTTCCTTATGTGTGCATGAATTACAATGGCTTATGATCACTTTGGATGACTGTCTCCTTTCCGAGAATGTAATTCCTCCACTGGCGGTAGGCTTGCACAATGGAGTACATTTATTTGTCATAAGTATGATTCTTACGAATGACATCTGATAGTGTCTCACTATGATAGGCCATGAGGTGGTCATGCTGAGTGAGGACTGCACCCACAACATAGTCTAAAGCATCCATCTCGACCTCAAAGGGTTGTTGCAGGTCAAGTAATGAAAGCACTGGGGATGAGCACAAGTATTACTTCAGATCATTGAATGATTTATGTTGGGATAATCCCCACACAAATTTTTCCTTACCACCACCCTTGGTTATTTGGTTAAGGGCCCAAGCAATATGGGAGAATCCCAACTTGAACCTGCGATAGAAATTGGCAAGGCCTAAGAAGATATGAAGCTCAGTGAGCATGGTTGGGACTGGCCGGTTAGGGATGAATTGGATTTTGGCTAGATCAACATGTACACCATGTGCATCAACAATGTTTCCTAGGTATTGGACCTTGTCCATGTAGAAGGAGCATTTTTCCAAGTTGGCATATAGCTTGTGTTGTCGCAAAGTGTGCAGAACCTGTTGAATATGATGCAAGTGTTCTGCCCAAATCTTGTTGTAGATGAGGATGTCATCCAGATACACCACCACAAAAGAATTAGTGAAATGCCGCAAGATATCGTCCATCATCTTCATGAAAGTTGTTGGGGCATTTGTCAGACCAAAGGGCATGACCAACCATTCAAAAAGACATTTTTTTGACTTGAAGGTAGTTTTTCATACATTTGTTTGCTATATTAGGACCTAATCGTAGCCAGACTTCATATCAATCTTACTGAAGTATTTTCCCCCCTTGAGTTGATCAATGATATCATTGATTCGGGGAATCAGGTATCGGTTCCTAACTATGATTTTATTTAGGGCCCGATAATCAATGCAGAGTCCCCAGGTCCCATCTTTCTTTTGCACCAAAACGATTGGGCTTCTACAAGGTGATGAGTTGGGTTGGATGTGACCCTTTTGGAGTAGTTCTTGGATCTAATGCTTGATATCCTCATTTTCTAGCAGAGAGCGACAATAAATTAGCCCATTGGGTAGAGATGCGTCGGGCGTCAGATCAATGGGATTCTTGACCTAACAGTGCAGAGGTACCCTAGTAGGTGATGAGAAGATGTCTTTGTATTCTTCCACGACCTTATCCACTTTCTTCTATTGCGTGGAGAGGTCAGTCGCGGAGGCCATGGATGTGGCTGCAACCTTTCACTCACTCTAAGAGCGAATCACGAAGAAGACAAAATTTATGGTCTAAGAAATAAACTTCTTGCATTGCTTGGAAGAGATCAAGGAAATAACACTAGGTGGGACTATCTCGAGTATCCTATACAATTTCTTTTTCAAAGTAATAATAACACTGCGAGGCCTAGAATCATATACAACATGAAGTTTCTATAAATAAGGTTGGCCTAAAAGAACATCACAAAATTCAAGGGGAGAAACATCACACAATACCTCATCTTTGAATGGCTTGATGTCGTACGACAGACGACATTGTTTCCTGACGCAAAGATCGTTTCCTTGACTGAGCAATCGAATGGTGTAGGAGTGTGGGTGCGGCGTTGTCGGCATGGCTAATCACTTGAAAACCTCTGTTGAGATGAAGTTCTTCTAGCTACTGCTATCAACAATGAAGTGCAACAGAGTTACTTTCACCCACATATGTGAATGAAAGAGGCGCTCGCCTTCCTCTGGCCCATCAGGTTCATCGGGCTGGATCTTGGTGGTAGAAATAGTAGCACTAGGTTTCACGTCAATGATCTGTCTCCCCTTTTCTGGTTTTGACTTTGATTCAGAACCCACATCTGATTCATAGGCTTTTACCTTAGCCACCAATGATTGCTTTGAGTGACAATCAACATTGTTATGCCAAGGGCTCTTATGGAAGTCGCACCACTTCCCAATATATTTCTTCGTCTTCCCATTGTCCTTCTTTTCTTGTGGCTTGGACTAGTTGTCACGAGGTTTCCCATATTTTCTATGTCCTTTGTTATGCGGGTTGGGGCTAACCTTGGCTTACTTCTGCTGTGAGGGGTTCCTGGACCCAAACTGTCACGTCTTTTGTTTAATCTTCTGCTCGATTTTGACGAAATATTGATAGGTCGTGCCCAAGGATGAGATGTCCAAAAAATCCATTTCTATATGGATGTATCTATGCAAACCATCATGGTACTTGAGCACCATATTTATCTCATAATATTTGATACCCAACTTGGTGTGCAAGGTATGGAAGACATTGGTGAACTCTGGCACTGTTTGGTCTCTTTCTTGACGCAATGTGGTCCATCTTGTATACAAGGCATCATAACTTCCAACATGGTAGTATTTTTCCCTAATAACATCCTTGAAGGAACCCCAAGTGGGTGAAACTGCAAATAATGTGGATCCCTCTATTTCGTTTTGCTCACATAAAGTCTCCCGCCAATCTTTGACATTGGGGACGACCTTGAGGAGTGCAAATGTAATCTTTTCTCTATAGGAAAGGTTGTGGATAGAAAAATACCCTTATAGAAGGTTTAACCATTTATCTATGACATCTGCATCTATTTTACCTTCAAATATAGGAATATCAAAATTGATCTGTACCTTGAAGGGGGCGGTACCTCCGCTTGAGGTGGATGCGTCACTTGTCAGCAGTCGTCAAAGGATTTGTGCAAAGTTTTCCATCATCACATTTCTCTATCTCTCAAGGCCTTCCTTGAGCAACATTTTGAAAGGATCTCATGTCCCATCTTCTTTCTTTCCGTCCGACATGGACGGTTTCTTGGGCATGCGAGAGAAGTTGTCCTCAAGAGAAACAAGATCAAGACCCAACTCTCTATACCTTGATTGCGTCAGGGACATGCACTAAAAAGTGACAAGGAGCAGACCGCTCTAATACCATTGATCCAGATTTATGAGCATAATGAAATAAAAACATGGATTTATAATATTAACACAGAGACATAGTGAACAATAATAGAGATACAATAAAACTTCACTTCTATTAAATAAGAAATATGCTGAAAACTATAAAATGTAGAGTGAAAACAAGCTTGCTAGAATGGTGGCAGCTTATCTTTGAGAAGAGATGTGACGATTACGCTCATTCACAAGAAGATGAGTACAATGAGGCTCTGAAGTAATTTTTATAATAAAAATGAATGCCAAAACCCTAGACATCCAAAAACCTAACCCTAAGAGATGAAGCATCAAAAGTCATGTGGGTCCCATTGGGGTAAGTTAGTACATCAACTTCTCAGAGTCGTAAATTTTGCATACGATCTTCATTTAGGGTGCATTATATCCCGTTGGAAAGGTATTGATGAGGAGATTCATTTAGGGGGGCTCAATAAGAACCTACTATAACTCTAATTGAGGTGTCTGATCGTTTAAAAACATCGTTTAGGCCCTCAAAATGGCCCCAAAAGTTTGGGACCCGAAAAATTGCTAAAAATAGTAGGTGGTCAAAAACTTGTTTTGAGCCAGTTAGAATAGGTGGGTGGCCATCGAGATCCTCCTAGATCAAGAAAGCTATAAAAATTGCATGGATCCTTGGAATTGTTACCATACACTTTTTTCTAGAGAGTCCCACAGGCTGCAAATCACACAAGGAAAACAATAAGTTTAATTTTATATTTATATGTTGTTTCTCTTTGCATATGCATATTGATTTGAAGGTTTTATTTTTCAATTGATATTAATAGTTGGGTTTAAATTACATCAGCGTCATAGAGTGCTACTTTTACACCTATATTCGTTGTCAACCTTTCTGATATTAGGATTAAAAAACAACTTAATATTCTCAAAATGTTGTGAACAATCATTTTAATAGCTAACCTTTACATCCTTACTCTTGGTTGGGAGGAGAGTTAACATGGTACTTAACAACTATAAATATTGGTTATGGATATTTTTCCAAATGAAAGTTGTCGGAATCTCAATTTATATGATAAATGCTTAATGTCATTATACATGTGATAATTGACATCTTTAATGATGATTTATCTTGGTGTTTTTGAAGTTCTAATATAATTATACATGTTACTATAATTTATGTGACTGATAGTGGTCAACATCACTTGCTACATATGCTTACAAATGATAAAGGGAAACACTTGTACAAAGTGCATGGGCACCATTATTATAATATCATCCCTTGGATTTCTTCCTCTTCCCCTCTTGTGGTATCATAACTTACTTTTATTTCTTTACCAATTTTTTTGTAGATATTATATTTAATATATTTCATTTTCATACATGCTTTTACATAAATGAACTTAATGATTATTTGCACATGGTGATCTTGAGAACATAACATCCACACCGTAATCATAACATGTAGCTTGGACTCACAAACATTCACTAATTCAATTTTTGCCTTGAACTCCACAAAAAACTTAACTATGCACGAAAACTATGATATCTATCCATCCACCCACAAAATGATCGTTGCATGTGGCTAACCCCATATTCTAAACTTGCACACCATTAAAATAATTTTGGGGAAAAAAGCATGCAAATGCAAAATATTTCTAGGCTAGCAACATTTTAGAAAATGTGTTTCAAAATTTTGAAAAATAAACTAACAAGATTTACAAGTAATCAAGACCAAATCAAAACTATAGTATCATCAAAACAATAGTGTCAACATATATTATTTCTTTTTAAATTGGAGTTAACATTTTAGAAAATGTGTTTCAAAATTTTGAAAAATAAAAACAAGATTTACAAGTAATCAAGACCAAATCAAAACTATAGTATCATCATCAAAACTATAGTATTATCAAAACAATATATTATTTCTTTTTAAATTGGAGTTAACATTTTAGAAAATGTGTTTCAAAATTTTGAAAAAAATACTAACAAGATTTACAAGAAATCAAGACCAAATCAAAACTATAGTATCATCAAAACAATATATTATTTCTTTTTAAATTGGAGTTAACATTTTAGAAAATGTGTTTCAAAATTTTGAAAAAAATACTAACAAGATTTACAAGAAATCAAGACCAAATCAAAACTATAGTATCATCAAAACAATAGTGTCAACATATATTATTTGTAGTGTCAACATATATTATTTGTTTTTAAATTGGAGTTGACTATGAATATTATATATTATTTCTTTTTAAATTGGAGTTGACTATGAATATTAGGAATGAAATGAAACCCATTAGGGAAAAATATTGACGCCGTTGCCGGGGATCGAACCCGGGTCAACCGCGTGACAGGCGGGATTACTCACCACTACACTACAACGACATGAACGCTCAGTTTATTAGAAGGAAAGTCTAGTTCCTTACTTTGTTTGTAAAAGATTTGTACATTCTTTAGACTCAGCTACAGAGACACAATATGAGAATGCACAGGATAACGGATTCTTTCAAAATCAATAACATAAACCTTCAACAAAGTTCAAAACCTAAATCGAGAAGGTAAAAGAAACAATTTTGATGCACCAGCCGGGAATCGAACCCGGGTCTGTACCGTGGCAGGGTACTATTCTACCACTAGACCACTGGTGCAAGGATAAAAGTACACTTATATTTTTCAAATTCTTTATTGTTCCATCACTAGCACTTATATATATATACCATGACTTCTTTCCCACGGCAAGAAATGAGCTAAAATAATTGGCGTACCTTAAAGGGCAAACCATTTGCACCTTTGTCAGCTACCCTGACATAGCTTCTCCCTACTACCTCGTCTCATTTCTCGGCACCCGCTTTCCATCAACCTACCCGCCAACGATTTTCCTGATTTTCTATAGTCTACACAATTTTCTGACATACTTAACCTGATTTGCTATAGATTAAACTAGCACAACCACACAATTGTTGTTGTAGATTAAATTAGCACAACCACACAATTGTTGCTGATGAACGTTGATAGGCAGTTTAGATATCTATAAGGGAAATATAGAGTAATTATTTATTAATATTTACTTTATATTTCCTCCTACCGACCCTCTACCCACCCTCTTATGTCAACATTTATTAAATTTTCAAAATAAATAATCCTAAATGTTTATAAGTAATACAAACCCTAATTCTAATATAATCTTAAAGTTTTCAAAATAATTTAGTAATAATGATCTTTGCAATTCTACCAACCAAAGAATAAAATGTGCATTTTAAAGTTTTCAAAATAATTTAGTAATAATGGTCTTTGTACTTTTATCAACCAAAAAATAAAATGTTTATTCTTCCTTACTCTCCATTTATGAAACCACACATTATTAATAACTATCCTTCCTCTCTCAAACAACTGATTATGGAATTTAGGTTTTATTAATGAGATACAATGAAAATGTAGAAGGCCCATTCTGAAACTGAGAACACCAACCCTGACCGTAATCTTAAGGTCAAAACATTAAAATTATCCTTGCTTTAAGTTAATTTAACCTAGCTTTCATGAAATGGAAATAAAGACATGCTTAAGTTGAGAGCCAAAGGGACAAAGGAAAATAACTGTTACTTTAAGTTAATTTATCCTAACTTTCATGGAATGGAAAGAAAGACTTGCTTAAGCTGAGCACGTTTACAATATTATCAACTGGTACTTTAAGTTAATTTATCCTAGCTTTCATGGAATGGAAAAAAAAGACTTGCTTAAGCTGAGCACGTTTACAATATTATCAACAACTAAAGGGACAAAGGTTTGGAATTCTTCAATAGATCGTTGTTGAAAGAATGCATCATTGTATTCATTTCCACGGATCTCTCCCATCATAAACAATTCATTTGCAAAATCCATCTTACAATCTACAAAGTTAAAGAAGAGATCACACAAAGAGACAAAAGTTCATAAAAGTTCATAAAATGCTGAAGAAATGATAAAAACACCTCCTCCTCGGCAGGTTGTGCAAAATATTTGGGCCTGATCTTATTGGATGCGAAGAAAGCACAATCTCTTTCATAACCACTCGGGTCAAGTTCATCCTTTTAGGATTTTCGTCTATCTCCTTCCTTCATACATAGGCTGGGGTTGGGACATGAATAAGGGAATAGAGGTTGGCTTAGGACGAGGGCTTATAAATAGGGGCAAGAAAGTAACTGGTGGGGACATAACAACGAGGGTAAACTATGTAATGAGAGGCATTTATGGAGGTTGAATTGTTGAACAACACCTAGGTGAGGAGGAGGAATAATGGTTGTTGTTAATTTATAGGGTCATGGCTCCGACAAATACGAAGTTAATAATAAACCTATAAAAATTTGGGCACGAAAAGAGATATAGCCTGGTTAATTGAAACGCCTAGTTAACTGAAATGCTCGATCATCTTACGTTTTGCATCCCAGATTAATTGAAACATGACACAAAACCCAAAATTACGATGGAACCCTTAATGGTAACATTTCTAATACACCATTACCATGCATGTTTAATTGAAACCAGGGATGATTTTAAGGATGGAAATTTATTTTAAAATGTAGAAACCTTGGCGAATATTACTAATCCTTCATATGCCAAGTATAAATGATTGGCGATATTTTTGTAAAAATATTCAAATTTCTAAGGATTTTATATAGTTTTTATAAAATTTTAGTGATTTTTAAGGTAAAATAATTTTATCCTATAGAATTTGGGCGAATCATTTTTAAAATAGCGAATCTCGTTTTTGGAAAAAACCATGGAAAATTAGCCCATGACCGAAATTTATCCCCTAAAATCATCCTTGATTGAAACTCAACACGCATCCTGACACGTTTCACATCCACAAGGCCACACCCATCCACCCACTATCAATAAAATAATATATATAAATGATATTCATATACAAAATGCATAGACACCTTTTATAAAAATGACTACGCCGAATAAGAAAACTTAAATGCTGTAAAAAAGTAAATCATAGTAATATACCTAAATTTAAACCTAGTAAAACACCTAAAACACTTGCGAACCGATCATTGTTATGTTAATTACCTTAATCAATTTTTTAATGACAAACACACATCTTTTGTCATGCAAGGAATTTAATGCTTTAAATCACGACCTTTAATTTTTTGTAACGTCCAAGAATATTCCAAGCATATGAAATCATGTCCATTAAAAACCTATGTGTGATTAAAAGGCCATTAATTCTTTCCATTTCCAATAGGTGTACACCTATCAACATAATAAATAGGCTATTCAAGTCACTAAAAGTCCCAAGAAATTTTGGACTACAACAGGTCGACCACAAGAATGTGACTTCCACCTATGTTTATGTTGATGATCCTCCTTGTCCGGCGAAGGAATTATTCCCAGAGTTGCTTGAAGTGTCAACTGTGAATATATTGAACTTCTTTGTAAATGATTGTAGAATAATGCATTTTGTTTGCAATCTTTTTCTTATTTTTGATAATGTTTACCATGGTTAGCCACATTTACCATGTTCAGTGCGATGTGATTTCTCTTATGATTTCCTCCATATTGAATGGTTGGATTTTGAGAATGACGATGCCACCAAATTGGTTTTGAACCCATCATTCCCTTCCAATCACCGTGGTTCATTGTTGGTACAGTTGAGTAAAATTGTGTACACAATTTTGTGTATATGCAACATATATACTACATCTTCCCCTCCTAGTTCCACTCTTGAAACCACATGTCACTAGATTGTTAAGAATCTTCCTAATGTTGAATGCCATAATAAAGAAGGAATTTGGCCTCATTTTGCATAGACATAGGTAAGGTCTAAGCAAGCATATGTTGAAGCCTTGATAGTTCTATTGAATTGTTACTTATCAATTAAAACACCTCGGTGAGAAAAAAATACTTGTATATTAAAGCAACAAGGTATGTTGCTAGTGTTAAGAATATAACCAAGAAAGTAAATAACTAACAACAAGATCAAGAAGACAAAGAATATTGTCGGAAAAGGCATGAAACCAATTCAAATAATCTGTACATCAATAATGTATATATAGTACATATTGCACAATTGTCCTCTAACAATATGACCATTAGGGTAAGATAATGAACCAAGATTAGAGAGTTTTCAACATCCCCCTTAATCATAAGTTCGTTCTTGCCTAAAAACCACCACTTCTTGAAAACTAGTAATGTGTTAAGAAAATATTCAAAGGGCTTAAGATCCTCTTGAAACTATGAAAAAAAATAGCAGAAGATGAAGGCTTCTACTAAATTGGTGGTTTAAGGATGACCACAAACTCATCTGGTGGTTTCATAATGACCACAAACTAATCTGGTGGTTTCAGAATGACCACAAACCAAATGTCTAGCAGAAGTTGATGTCTTCTACTAAATGCGATGGTTTTAAGTTGACCATAAACTAACAAAAGCTGAAGGCTCAAAACTATGAAAGAAAAAAATCATGTCTTATGCTTAATTGGTGGTTTTAAGATGCCCACATACTATCAAGAGCTCAAGGCTAAAAAAATATGAATGTAACAAGAAGAGCTTCATGTATTCTTCTTAATTGGTGGTTTTAAGATGACCACAAACTATCAAGAGCTCAAGGCTAAAACACTATGAATGGTTTTAGGATTACCATAAACCATATCAACAACATTATGTTCAAGAACAAGGCTACATACCAAGAACTAGGCTGCATAATTGATCATCTATTCACAGGCTCTAAAACTTGGAACCTGACTGAAAACTTTAGATTTCCCCCCTGTCAAGGACAAGTGGCTCAAATTCCCTTGACCATCATTCACAAGTATGGCCAAGAAGAGATCCAACACTTGTATAAGCTACTGGAACGATGTGTACACTTTCACAATGCATACACGGATGAAGATCGAAACATTGATCTATCATCTAATCAATATCAACTTCATTGACTTCATTGATTTTTTTGTGAGCAGATTGCGGAAATTTATGAAAAAAAAATAGGTTCAGAATTGATCTTCTTTGCTTTCTTGCAGGAGTGAGGATTTCTTGTAATTCCACCTATTGTTCTTGAGTTTGTACTTTAAGGCTCTAAAGTACACCATCAAGGAATCCAAAAATATAGAGAAAACTAAGGATAAAAAAATGGTTATATGAAAAGGGCTATTGTTGGTTCCTTAACTGTCTCTGTCTAGCTTCCCAGTTTTCCCGGATACTAATGTCTCTTTCAATTACTACCCATGAACGTTATAAATCAACCCGGTTATTTGTTGTCTGTAGGATGGTGTTAAATAAATTTAAGGCAATGCTCGTCCAGGCTCGATATTGGGTTGTCTTGTAACTGGAACAATCACGAGGGATAAAGACTGAAAGGATAAAATCTTGTGTTTTCTTTTAGGGGTTCGCTATTTCTTCTTCAAACATGTAAGAAGAACTCCAAAACTTTAAACTATTAGTATGACGAAATTAAAGTCTGTTTCTGGTATCTGAGCTAAATTTTGAAAAAGGAATATGCATGAAATGAAAAGAAAACATAAAGCTTCCGAACAAGGTGAGGCATCAATTAAAGAGGAATCTCACTTTGTGACAAAAGAAGAAAATAGTTAGGAAAAAACTCTTAATGAAGCATATGATATTGAAATCTAAAACATTTACAAGTCTTGTATCTGCTGATAGCGGATACAGAGGAGAAGCTGTAAACGATTAAATTGCAAGAATAATTAATCATCAGAGTAGAGGTTGTACTAAATTGTAGTTAAGCATTCATTAAAGAGATATATGAAAAATATGAAAACGACAGAGAAAAACGTAACTCAAACTTGACCAGATATGGAATCTTCAATCTGTATTTGTATTAATTCAAAAATATCTTCCAATTCTTCTTTACAATGCACCCATAAAAAGTCCCTTTTCAGTCTCCTAAAATTATACTTATACTAGATCACCCATACATTGATGGTTGGTGACTTCCTAACTCCTAGGGGAAAACAATTACAAAAATGAAAACCTCAATCGTTTGCATGATTATCTTTTATTTTCCTATCGTTTCGATAATACAAGTTTTCAAAATGATACTTCATTGTTTTATTCAAGTGTCTCATTCTTTCAACCCAATACATTCAATACATTTTTCAAGAAAGTGTACAAAATTTCTGGGAGGCTCTGGAAAATCCTTTGCTTCGAATAGATAATTTTTTCTCTGAATTTTTGGAAGTCGGTCTTCGATCCCCTTACCAGCAAACTTAATCGATTATAATTTTAAGTTTGGCTTCACTGGCCACCCGTCTATTAGGGTAACATCCAATTCCTTTAATTGTGAAATTTCCATCTGAATTTCATTCAAACCCTCTTTGAAATTCAACTGGTGTCTTACAAATATTATTTGTCCTAATTGCCCAGTGCAATTGTCTCTTCCAATACCTAATGTTTCCTTGTCCAACAAATCAAAGATTTATTCACAATCGTCTTTGATTTCTTTGGCTATTTTCTTATTTTATGCTATATTGGTTTCCCACACCTTAAGCATGATATCGCCTCTGATCTGCTATGTGATAGAAAGCTTTGGAATTTTCGATACTTCTTGATTTTCTGAACATACAACTGCCTTTTGAAAAGTGGCCCTTGCTTATTTAGCTTCCTTTTCTTTAAAAATAATATTATCAAGAGCATTTCTTACTTCCTGAAAATAATTCTAAATAATCTATACTTGGGAGATTACTCTCTGTTGTTCGGATTCTATCTTCGCATGTATTTCCAGTGACTGGTCTTGAAAAACTTTCAAATCTATAACCTTTCCTTTTATTGAATTCAATTTAGCCTGTAGTTGTCTTACTGATTCTTCTTGCCGAATAATCTGTATTTGGCTAGTCAGCATCTTCTCATTCATCTCGTCTAGACTTGACTCAAGCGATTGAATTTCTTACTTGTCAGCAACTTTGGCCTGCTCTAGACCTTTATTTATTTATTCTTTGATATTTTTCTCTGTATCTTTTAGTTGGTTTTGCAACTGGACTATCCTGTGGTTACTTTGTTTCAACCTTGTTCTCATATTGTCAATGGTGAATAGATTTGACGTTACCAGAGCTCCCGTGGAGCCTTCTACCTTTGTAGTGAAATCCCCCTCTTCCAAGTTTTTCCCATCTACCAGTACCCTGTGTTTCTTTACCATATCACCTTCTCTCATATACATCTTCTATTTTAATACAACCTTCCTCTTTTTACTGAAGAAGTAATCAGAGGGAGGTATTTCTTCTCTAGAGATAGGGTCGAGGTCACTAGCATAAATGAATCCTATTTGAGGGAGCCCAAAAGAATACTGTAAAGGGGTCAAGGAAGTGATGGGATTACCCAACTTTGTGGATGTTATTTCAACTGCTGTCTTGGGGGTATGAACATGAATAGTAGATGTTGAAGGGGGGGTAGATTGACTGAATTCGGGAGGTGTCTCAGAACTTCTTTCTGTTTCTGCTCCTGGATTCTTTGTTTGTGGGACTTCTTTGTTTTGTGAAGATCCTTCGCCCCCCTATGGATTTTCCTCGGTGTCAGCTTTATCCTGCGCTTTTTGTCCTAAGCCTAGGGGAATGTTTTCTTGTTCTGGAGGAGTGTTGTTGCTTCTCCCTGCAATGCCTTGGGAAAGCCACTTCATCTGTGTATCTGGAAGGTTAGAAGACTGGTTTGCAAGTCGGGTGGTAATGTGTGTACCCTGTCTAACACCTCCTCATAGGTTTTGACCCCTTTGAAAATTCCATTGCAAGGGGATTCCTCATGTTCAAACGCTTTCATGCTACAATGAGCCATGTGGCTTCCCACTGTTTGATAAGGGTCATATTTCTTGTGTTCAAGATTCACCAACTTGACCTCCTCTAGAGATACAACTTCGACCTTGGAATGACCTAGGTTGAGTAGCAAAAACCTTCCAATCTGTACGGGAAAGACCAACCAAAAATTCTTTTGAGATGTCTTTAGTTCTATCCCAATACCACCTGTTGTTATCTAATGAGATACCTCCCTACACACCAGTCTATCAAGGAGGAATTTTGGAAGTGCATGAGGAGGGATAGAACATCCGAAAGCCCTGATATAAGAGAAATTATCCTCAATAAACCAATCAACAACCGCCTTGAGGTTTCCTA
>JZKD02S1697430.1:0-18148 GCA_000966675.3 Picea glauca
CATTAAAGAAGAACCTTCCACTTCTACTTCAGATACCAAAATTGATTATTTAGTAAGGACCATGGAGAGAATGATGGATAGATTGAAAATTAATGATAGAAACCCGCCTAGAGAGAACTAGCCTGCTCCTCAGATTTGAAATCCTAATTTCATAGGGAACCCTCCCCAAATCTGACAGAGAGAGCCCATAGATCAAAGGGAATAAAGAGGTCGTAATCAGTATATTATGCCACATCTTCAAGAAAACTATGTTGATGAAGGGGAAGAGGTAATTGAGGAGTTGGATAACATTCACATAAAACTTATGGGGGTTAACGATAACGATTCCATTTTTCTCACTAAGGAAGAACAAGAACTTTTTCTCCTTTCACAGACCGAAGTAGATGAGGAAGATTCTGAACAACAATCTTTCGAGAATGAAATAATGGAAGTCCATGGACAATAAAACTTGAGAAACAAGAAGTCTAACAACAATCCAACTAAGAAGGATGCTCAAACTAAGAAAACTAATGAAACTAAGAAAACTATTGAAGCCACAAAAAACTCAGATACTAATTCTAAGAAGGTTCTTAAAAAGAATAATTCAGAGACTCCTGCAAAAATAACTTATGAATCTTCACCAAAAACAGCTCAAATAGAGGTTGCATCCACAAGTTAGCCAAGTAATACTGCACAAAAAATTGTGGTTGATAAATTAGAATTACAGATCGAAATTAGAAATTCAACCACTTTCATCCTGGAAAGTGAATTGGCCAAACTGAAGATTCTTATTCCTTTGAAAAAACTAATGAAAAAAAATTCTTACAGATCACAGGTGATCAAGCGTTAAATATAGAGCGAGGAGTAGACACAAACACTATGAATGTAGTTGATGATCAACCTGAGCTGTTGTTTGGTCCAGAGGTTGATGGAAAAACTGGCAATGGTTATGTTCCTCCTTTCTACATCAGTTTGAATATCCATGACAAGACATTACATAATGTTATGCCGGATTCTGGTCTTTCTCACAATCTTATTCCCAAGGATGTGATGAAGAAGTTGGCGCTTGATATCACCAAGCCTTAAAAAGACTTATACTCCTTTGAATCCAGCAAGGTTAAATGAATAGGTCTGATCAAAGACTTGTGCATCACTTTGGCTCAAATCCCAGCTAAAATCATGGTGATGGATATTGTGGTTGCAGATATTCCTCTAAAATATGGTATGTTATTATCTAGATCATGGGGTGTCTAGTTAAAGGGTACTTTATAGTTAGACATGTCCTATGCCACCATTCCTATATTTAGTCAGCAAAGAAGGTTGTACAGAGAGACTCTGATGTAGTACATGGTCAAAAGTCAAGAGAAACCACATAATTATTCTTTGTACTCTGTTCATTCTGACATGGATTCCTTCATTTTATATCATTATGGTGACTTGGATAGTCAAATTGCACAATTATAATATGATTCATCTAGCCTGGAGGAAAATCAAGCAACACCTGAGGAAAGAAAAATGGTCACAATAGAAACTAATGAATAGGCAGAAAATTTCCGGAGTATGGATTTTGACGGAGCTGTTAGAAAATAAGGAGTTGGAGCTAGAGTATGGGTGCATAATCATAATCAAGGTATTCAGAAACTCACTCTTATAAATTAAATTTCCAGTGCACCAATAACATAGCTGAGTATGAAGCATTGATTCTCAGCCTGAATTTATTGAAGAAACTTGGTGCCGAAAATATTATGGTGAGAGGTGATTTTGAACTTGTCATTAAACAAATCAAAAGTAAGTATTCTGCAAAACACCCTAGGCTCAGAGCTTACAAAAATGTTGTTTTGGATTTTCTACAATGTTTCACTGATATTGACTTGCAGGTAATTCTCAGAGGCAAGAACATACTTGCAGATGGATTGGCTACTTTGGCAGCCACATGTAAATTACCTTTCCATCCAAATCGCCAATACACAGTAGAGGTGAAATGCAGGCCGACCATCCCAAACAATATCAGGCACTGGCAAGTATTTGGAAAGGATGAACAAATTGAGGATTTCCCGCAGTCTAAAAATGGTTTTGAATGTACGAGTATAGATGTAGATAGAGATGATGAAGATGTAAATAAACCAGACTTAGAAAATGATAGTTTAAATAAAGTAGATTCAGATGAAACAAATGAAAAAGATGAAGACTCATATATTTTGCAACTAAAGAATAATGTTTTACCTAAAGGTTTGGTTCCTTTAGAGGAATTGTTTGATTTCAATGACGTAGAAAAAATCCCAAAATTGAACCTACTGGAAAGGAGGTTGAGGAATGTAATATAGGAACATAGAAAAAACCCAAAATGATTGAACTATATAAATCATTACCCCCCAAGAAAAAACACAAATATATTGAACTGTTCAAGGAATTTGTAGATGTCTTTTCTTGGAGCTATGAGGATTTAAAGTCTTATGACACCAACATCATACAACACAAAATCCCAATAAAAGAAGAACATAAACCTTTCAAGAAGAAACTTAGGAGAATCAATCTAAAGTTAATGCCCCTGATAGAAAAAGAGATAAAGAAAATGTATGATGCCAAAATAATAGTTCCCTTGAGATTTTCAAAATGGGTTTCCAATCTGGTTCCTACTAGAAAAACAATTGAAGAAATCAAGCTCTGCATTGATTTCAGAAACCTCAACAAGGTTTTCCTTAAAGAAAACTATCCTCTGCCTAAAATGGATCACATCTTATAAAATCTAGTTGGATCCAGTAGGATCTCATTGCTAGATGTTTTTTCTGGCTATAACCAAGTCCTTATCCACCCTGATGACGAGGAGAAAACAACTTTCACTACACCCTCGGGAACTTTCATGTATGTGAAAATGCCCTTTGGTTTGATGAATGTTGGTGCCAATTTCCAAATAGCAATGGGCATTTCCTTTGTCGATGAGATTGGAATGTTTATAGTCATATATTTGGATGATGTTACTATCTACTCAAAATCAGATGAGGAACGTTTACAACATCACTGATGAGTGTTTGAAAAGTGCAAAAAGTTTGGGATCTCATTAAATCCCAAGAAAACTCTTTTCGGTTTAGAAGAAGGAAAACTGCTAGGGCATATAATATCTAAATATCGAATCAAGATAGACCCCAACATAATTGTGGCCATCGAAAAGTTAGACCATCCTAGGAATATTAAGGAATTGCAATCCTTCACAGGAAAAATAATTTTTCTGAGATGATTCATGCCCAATTTGGAAGAAATCCTCAGGAACATTACAAATATGCTTTAAAAAGATACCAAAATAAATTGGAATACATAATCTAAACAATCCTTTGAGCAATTAAAACATGCACTTATAGAAGCCCCTGTATTAATCAGTCCAGATTACACTAAAGATTTCTATTTATTCTCTTTTGCATTTGAACACACCATTGCACCAGTCCTTTTGCAGAAAAACAATGAAGTCCATGAACAACCCATAGCCTTTTTCAACAAGTCACTGAGAGATGATACACTGAACTACAACATAATGGAGAAACATGTTATTTCCTTGGTAAAAGAAATTAAAGATTTTAGAGTCTACATTCTCCATTCACATACCATTTCTTATGTTCCAAATGCAGTGGTGAAAGACATTCTGACTTGGGATAACCCAGATGGTAGGAGAGGTAAATGGGTTTTTGTGATTTTGGAATATGATATAGAAATGAAACCAGCTAAACTGATCAAGGGTCAAGGTTTGGCCAAACTAATGGTTGAATCAAATTTTCATTCTTTAGAAATAAAAAATTTAGTTGTAGTTGATGAATAGAGAGAGCATGAGACTCCACATGTCAAAGAGGTATTCTCAAATTCTCCAAGGTACTCAGACCTTATCTTTGTCTTGAATAATTTACAAGCTCCTCCTAGTCTGACAAAGACTAAATCTAGATTCTTAAAACTTAAAGATTTGAAATATTTCATTTTGAATGGAGATATTTACTGAAAATATGTTGGAGGCATTTTACTTAATATTTTTATTAAAAGACAAGCCTGAAAAAGAATTATAGGATTACCATGAGGGTGATTGTGGCAAGAATTTAAATTGAAAGGATACTGCTAACAAGATCCTTAGAGATGGTTTTTACTGACCCACCTTATTTGCAGATGTCCATAAAAATGTAAACTCATGTCACAAGTGCTAGGTCTTCGAACGCAAAATAAAACTTTTGCCTTTAACCTTGAAACCTATTTCTATGGAATCTCCATTCCAGCAATGGGTTTTGGAATTTATTGGCGAGATTAACCCACCCTCATCAGGTCAGCATAAGTGGATCCTCACAGCTACAGACTACTTAACAAAGTGGATTGAAGTTGTACCTTGCAGGCAAGCCATTGACTCTGTCATTATTAAATTCTTAGAAACTAATATTTTATCTCATTTTGGATGCCCTAGAAAGATTAAAATTGATAATGCAACAAATTTCAGATAAATAAATATAATAGAATTTTGCAGCAAGTATCAGATT
Organism: Picea glauca; assembly: GCA_000966675.3. NCBI lineage: Eukaryota > Viridiplantae > Streptophyta > Pinopsida > Pinales > Pinaceae > Picea > Picea glauca. The sequence continues at coordinate 4,485 of JZKD02S1697430.1, forward strand.
ACTTTGGGACACTCCACAACCTATTACACTCATGGAAATGGGTTAGATGAGTCCTCAAATAAAAGTTTGGTAAATATCATAAAGAAGATGTTGCAGGAAAATAAGAAATATTAGCACAACAAGTTGGTTCATGTACTTTGGGCTGACAGGCTAACCACAAAAAGATCAATTGGTATGTTCCCATATCAGTTGGTATACGGAATTGATGTTGTTTTCCCCACCTCTTTGGGAGTTCCTGTTATGAAGCTATTGCAAGAAGTACAAGTAGAGCCTAATGATATTCAAAGGAGAATCAATCAGATGATCCAACTCCAATAGTCCAAAGAGGAGGTGTATAACCACAAGTAATCCAAGAGAGCATTAAGAATATTTATGACAGAAGAACCAAGGAGGATGATTTCAAATTGGGTGATACGGTACTAAAATGGGATTCAAGAAATGCAGAAAGGGAAAGCATGGAAAGTTCGACAGTTTGTGGAAATGCCCTTACATCATCCATGCATATAGAGGAAACAATGCATTCTTACTCAAGGATAGTGATGGACCAAACCTGCTAGGAGGACCTATAAATGGAAGGATTCTCAAACATTATGTTCCACCAGAATGAATATATTAGTCACTCATCCCATTGTACAAACCACTTTTAATTTTACTTTTATGTCATATGTGAGGTGATTTTTTTTATCAGATGGTTGAAGCCCGAAGAGAAGGCCCTGAGCCACTAATCTGGATCACCAATTTTATAATCAGAATAAAGTAAACCAGGTTGCAGAAAAATCACCGAGGAAGGATATTCAAAGCAGCAGGTAGCTGGATTCTTGGCACCTCACAAGGAGAGCACCATCCCCAAGTGGAGCCACTGTTATAACCCTATGTTTCATAGGATCACCTAGTGATTATAATCTCTTCTTCTATTTGTATTCTATTGTAAATAATTTTTTATTCTGCAAATGATTTACAAAGAAAAATAAAAAGAACAGAAAGAAAACGAAAAAGAAAAGAAAAGAAAAAATACAAAAAATCAAAAGAGGGTACAAAAATAGAAAATAAAATGATAAAACCCCATGAAATAATTTGGCTTGATTCATATTGTCTAGCCATGATCAAGCTCTTTCAATTTATGCAGATAATATAGGGAATAGATTTGGCCAAACTATTTAATCTTAACCAAATTAGATAGGGTAGTGAATAAGTTTGATCAAACAGTTTAAGCTTGGTCAAATGTCTTAGGTTAGAGTAATTTTTGACCCAACAGTTTAATCTGGGTTAAATTTTCTAAGTAATTAGATTAGGATATAGGTTAGCATGTCTTACTTCAATAAAATTGATGAAAGGGTGATTAAATGCCTTTGATTTGAGTTGAAATGATCCATTTTTGACCCCTTGGTGACAAAAATAAAGAAAAAGGGGAGTTAGAAAAACCCATAAAATGTTTTTATCCTAAGTTTCGTGGTGATATGTCAGTTTTGGTGCTTTGTGCTAAAAGGTGCACTAATATCAACGACCGATCCAGACACGCTCAGATTCATGGTTGGAAGAGAATATCGGATTCCTCCCCCACCCGACCTTTCTTCCTTTAACAATGGTGGGGGGGTCCAAGTTGGTGGTTTTCCAAGCACTGGTCCCACATAATGTGTCACATTCCTCTTAACTCAAACCCCCCTCACTCCTTACCTCTTACCACCTACCCCCACTCCGAGTAAACTTCCAAACCACTCATCCATATAACCTTCGTGCTCCGCCACCACACTCCACTATCTTTCCTACACGTCACACTCCGCACACCTATCGCCTGTCACATCCCATCCACCCATTGGCCATTCAATTCCCTCCACATCACATCTGATATGTCCATTGTCCAATCAATGCAGTCAACCATTACTGTTACCCATCCAAATATCCCTCTGCTCCATAACAGACACTCCGTTCAACCATTTAACTCTGTTATTTCGCCATTGTTGCACTGCTCATCGATCCAGATGCATTTGACGCCACCATTTCCCATTCTCAATACAACCTCCATCAAGATTACTGTCAAAAACCACCATTAAAACCTGGTAAACACAGTTAACGTCTTTTTTCATTTGCAGGTATCAGTTTGACCATAGCGCCCAAGTCCAAAGCCACCGAAACTGAAGAAAATCATTTCCTCCCTCCTCTTGTCGACCTGGATCGCATACCCTTGGCCGATAAAGATTATTTAATTACAGAGTCGAAGTTTGAATTTGACTTCTTTGAATTACACTTCTGGCTCAAGGATGTTTTTCTAGATCAAAGCGATGAGATCAGACTCTGGGAGTCCAATCTCCCATTGTACCTTTTTCCCTAGACATACCATTTCCTCGAATTTACCCTGAAATGACAAGCTCAATACCTTCCCGACCAAAGGGCCATTATTTCTTCATATGGAGAAACGCTTTTCACCATTACCCCTGAAACGATAAATCAAATATTGCAGATACCCAAAAATGATTCTGCCTCCCCCTTCTCCATTGAAATTTTGACCGAGCTATACCAAAATTTTTCTTTCCCACAGAGAGCTCAGATCTTTGAACTTCTCCTACCTGAAAATGCTCAATTACCAAAAAAGAATCCCCCATATTATTTCTCCATATTCTCAATTAAAGGTAACCAGATCATCTCATCCCTATGTTTCCTACTAGGATACTATTATGATGAATGGGTAGATGAACCCATTCTGGGTTTTCTATCCATTTTCTCAACTGAGGAAAAGGCTACTACACATTTTGACTACAGACATTTTCTAGCTGACAACATCCATTAATAGTTGTTCAAGTTTTCTACAGAAGGTATGTTTAGGTGTTCTTCAATATTGGTGTACCTATTCCTATTTTTCCAAGAAGACAAGTTCTCCTTCTCCCAACAGAAGTTGGACCAAGATGGTAACCCTCAACCTGTGACCTCCTGGATTTCCATAGTGAGGAATAACTCATGTGAGTTCAACTTCAAGCAGTTCATTGACCAATTCTACTATCCAATGGTTTGCATGCTCAGTGGAAGAACATAACCAAGGATAAACAAGGAAAATTAGAGAATTCTACACTTTTCAGACGTAGCTAAAACAGGGGACTGGTACCTCTACTAGGATCATACAGAAATCAAGATCTACAGATGTGAATTATCCCCTTACAAGATACCAAAGTATTTTCCTATCAAGATATTTTCTCTGGAATATATCAAACGGATGATAAATTCAAATGATATTCACTTTGTAGATTTCAAGAAGAAACAACAACTCAGGATCAAAGGTCAGATAGGTTCTTTCATTTACAACAACAGAGATGTAGGGGAAGAAGACAACAAGTTGTTAAAGGACATGAATTTCAATCTAATTTTCCCATGGCACTATGACCCTTATGACATTATTGTAGAAACTAGGCTTAAGAACAATATATGTCCCTATGCTAATGTGTCTAAACCTGAAGTTGAAAAATTCATGAACCAGACAGAGTGGGAGGAAAACACTCTGCTAGACACATAACAACATCCTTCACAAACCAACATTTGACATACCAGTGCTCCACAGGTACAAGAAGATAAGAGGGCTAGGAAACAAGTATCTCCCTCTGTCACATAAGTCTCAGCAGAAGACTTTCAAGTCTATAGGAAGAGGACCAAAACCAGCCATACAACTGACAGGTCCAGAGAAGAAGAAACTCATTCCACCATAGTTATGGAAGGACCACACTCATCACTCTTCTCAAGTAGTCATCATACAATGTCCATTTCTTCATCCAAAAAACAGTCTGATACCACATTGTCAACTAATTCCTCACAGGAGCCTGCAGGACTTAATATTTTTGAGAAGTATAACTTCATTAAAAAGAAGAATGAGATTTTGACCAAGAACACCTATGCACAGTTTTGTAAGAAGACATCGAAAACACAACACAAGTTATTATCTGCCTTCGACATAGAGAAAGGAAGGATTCATATGGAATTCCTACAGGCACATGTTCCTCATCCCAAGTCAGTTTCTGATTACAAAAGGGCCACATTTGAATTCGATGTCAAAGAGGTGCATCCAGTAGATCAAATGGATATGCATAGACAGACTGGGGAGATGATTTTCTCCACCTTGGAAAATACCTCCATGATTGTTGCAAAGTTGTAGGTCTCCTTAAAAAATGTCCAATCTCATTTGAAGATGGAGAGGACATCCTCCTTGCAAAAGATAACAAGATCAAATCTTCGGAAGAGATGGTACTCAAAATTGGATATGATCCATAGAATGTTAAGGCAGTTGAGGAACTGCTAACGAAGAAGAATATTGGCATAACCTCCTTAAGGAAACAACTGAATCTCCCAGCCACTGAAGATTCACAAGTGAAGGAGATGGCTGAGACCGAAGGCCACAAGGTGGAAATGTTGAAATCAATCATGGAGCAGAACATATAGATCAAGGAGATGGAAGATGAGCTAGATAAGCTAGTAAAAGGAACAAAGTCTGTCAATGAGTGTCATCCCACTGCAAGAAGTTCCTCTCACAAGAGTCAGTACAACATCAACAACCACTAAAACATAACTTCCATCAACTATCTCAGTAATATCTATAGATGCTTCTTACAAATTGGCAAAGTCAATGGAGGACATGACTCTGCAAGGAGAAGAAATTAAAAGACTACAACCAGAGATCATAAACCTCCAGAAACTAAAATCTATGTTTCAATCAAGCTACAACACAAAGAGGAACAAGTCACAAAGACTCACCCAAGAGATACAGAAGTTGCATAAAGAGATAGTCATGGCCAAGACATTATCGAAATCCAAGGAAAACATATGGATGGACATCAGCCAGTCAATGACATAATTATGGCCCCTGATACAAATTGTGTTTGAACAACATGAACTCATGCAGAGATCCAGACAATCCATCAACAAGATAAAGGGAGAATTGGGAAAAAAGCCTACTGAGGCCACAAAAATCATCATGTTTTTGAATTCCAAGACCAAAGAAGAATTGGAAGCACTGAAAATAGAGGATAGGATAGAAACAATCCTTGAGGTCAAGAAGGGATTGATGCTGCAACTTGAGGAGAAATCTCAGACAATGGATATTGGAGTGCAAAGGTTTTTCATCAAGGTCAACTCACTACACAAGAAAGGTCTTCCAGGTTTACTAGTGATCAATGATAAACTGCTTACTCTATCAAACTACAAATAGAAGATCCTCACAGTAGCGAAAGATAGCTCTAAATTTGCAGGCATACAAGGGAGAATAACTGGAAAGGATTTCTTAGAAACTCTATAGTTGGAACTGAACATCCAACATGAGATAAAGTACATCTTCATCACAAAGCCAACCTTTGCCAAGTACACAGAGATGGATGAAACTTACGAAAGGTTACTCAAGGTTTCCATCCCTAGTCAAAAGACATGGGAAGACCTATGTGCCTTAGTTGAGTAGAGATGAGGTGGACATCCAAGTCAGTATGAAGACAATCAAAGTCAAGTTGATGAATCACCAACTACTTCCCCGAGAATCAACACCGAAGATTCGAATGCATCATCAACAGTCCTATTATTTTGTAATTTGTAATCTAGTTAGTTAGATTTTTATTCCACCATATCCTATTCATTAATGACACGATCAGATGTAATTGTTGTATAAATACTTCTCACTTAGAATTATTGAGGGTTGATTTTTGCGCCCAGGAAGCTATCTTTGTAATCTTTTTGAGAAGATCGACCAGTAATAAAAAGACCTATTCATAGGATTATTGCATTTGGATGTTGGTGATGTTCATATTGCTATGTTAATGTTTATCATACTCTGTAATCATTGATGTTTTTTGTTTCTAATCGTTTAAAGGAAGTTGATGAACATAATTTGTCTCGAGCACTTTGTTTATGGTCTTTAGCGATCTGCATGTTATTCTTTTGATATTAATAAAAGAAATTCTTAATTTCTTCTTTGCTTGATTGAATATCTCACCTATTCTATCTTTCCACCACATTTAAATATAATAGATCCAACATTCTCACTATCTTGCCCTATGAAGAAATCTATAAAAGTTGTATCTGATCTTAATCTTTAACACAGACCCCATAGACCAATGGATGTTTAATGAAAATACTTCAACCAATCTTTATAAACAAAAAAACAAACTCAGATTATTATAACTAGCATAATATTTAAAACTCAAACATATCTAAATCCTACAGAGATATCCCTCTCTGGAACTAGCAGGGATAGATCCCAGTTTTGAAAGCAATTTTGGTAAGTTACCTCTGTTAATTTCTTATTCCCTTAACAGCCTATGGGAATTACAGAGTGATAACACCCTTCATCAACATAGTTTTCTTGAAGAGGTGGCTTAATCTTGTTATCAAGACCTCTCTGTTCCCTTTGGTCTCTAGGTTCTCTTTGTTTGATCTGTGGAGGATTTCTTCTGAAATTGGGATTTTGAATTTGAGGACCAGGATGATTCTCTCTAGGTAGGTTTCTATCACCGATTTCTAGTCTTTCCATCATTCTCTCCATGGTTATGACTAAAGAATCAATTTTGGCATCTGAAGTAGAATTGGAAGTTTCTTCTTTAATTGCAACTCTCCTTTCAGTTCATTGTCTAGCTCTCCTAGCAAACAGATTTTCTTCAACACTTACAACACTCTTTTTCATATCTTCCAGATTTGCAGAATTTATTTCTCTCAGTTGGTAGGACATATCAACATCAAATCCATCAGGGAAATTGATCAAGGCCAAGCCTTTAGGAGGTTTGATATCGACAGAAATTTCATTTTATATATTATTAAAATGAGTGCAATAGTATTGTATAGTTTCCCCTTGGTGTCTTCTGATATTTTCATATTCAGATAAAATTTGGAGAGGGATTTTTTTTACCTCTCATCTACTGAGAAAAGATTGATGAAAAGAAACAATATCAAAAATGCTAGCAATGGGAAATGCTTTGAACCATTTCTTGATATCACCAGTTAAAATTTGTGCAAAGAGTCTCATTTGAACATCTACCTCATCAACTTCCTGTGAATAAAAAAAGCCATTCATTTTATCCACATGTTGTTGTGCACTAAGGGTTCCAGTGCCATCAAAATGGGGAATCCTAGTTTTATAGTCCTAGGGCATGTTATGTAAGGGAGAAACTAACACCGGGGGAGCATATATTGCTACCATGATTGGCGGAGGAGGTTGGATGACAACCTGTACAATTGGTGGAGAAGTGACAAAAGATGTGGAAGAAACAAGGCTGGGAGGTATGGAATGAGTTGCTTGAGGATTGACAGAAGATGCAGAAATAGATAGGGCAAAGATCTCAATAGACTATTGGAAATGGGATTTATACAATGCTTGGTCAAGATTTGATTCTAGATCTTGTAGTTTCTCAAACTCTTGAAGGATCTGTTGATCAAAATCTATTCTGGGAGAGAATATTTTAGGGGTTTTAGGTTGGAGTATGGTTTTATCTAAAACTATTTCATTCACAAAGCTATCAGATTTGGTTCTGAAAGGATATTCTCAAAAGGTAGGTCAAAATCAATGTCTTGGATTGTGACAAGCTTCTCTTGAAGAGAAGTGGCCCTATGAAGAGGAATTCTACTCCCTTTACCTTCTTCTTTATTTCTTTTTCTGATTAATTTTTTTGGATTACCTACTACTTTTAGAGGTTTTGGATCAGGGTGAGATCTAGTGTGAATTCTTTTTGGATCCAAAACTTAAATTTTAAGAAATCTAATTTAATATGTACAAATTTCAACAACCTTTGAACATTTATCTCTTGAAGGTTAGATCTTTGATTGTTTAGAAATAATTTTTTCTAGGGGAGACAATTCAAAAAGTTCAAAAATTTGTTCGATTCCCTAGTATGGTCGCCACTATATTAGCACTCTGTAATTCCCAGAGGTTGTCAAGGGTAGAAGAAATTGACAGAGGTAACTTACCAAAACCACTTTTGAAACTGGGATCTATCCCTTTCAGTTTGAGAGAGGGATCTCTTTGTATGATTTAGATCTATTTGGGTTTTAGATATTAGGCTAGTTAAAATAGTTTGAGTTTGTTTGTTTATAAAAGTTGGCTGAAGAAAATCATTAAACTTCCATTGGGCTATGGGGTCTGTATTAAAGATCAAGATCAGAGGCAAGTTTTATGAGGTTCTTTCACAGGGAAAGTTAGTGATACCATTGGATCTATTAATATTAAATGAGGTGGAATAGACATAATAAGATGTGAGAGTCTGTTGAGTAAAGAATAAATCAAGAATTTCTCTACTTAACTTCAGATGAATAACATGTAGATCACTAAAAGACCATAAACTAAGTATACGAGACAAATTATGTTCATTAACTTCCTTTTAATGATTAGAAACTGAAAACAAAATGATCATAGAGAAAAGTAAACATTTAACATAGAATGATAAACATCACTAATGATCAAACACAAGAATATTGTGAATAAACTTTTTATTGTTGGTCGATCCTTTTGAAAAGATTACACAAATAGCTCCTTGGGTGAAAAAATCAACCCTCAATACTTCAAAGTGAGAAGTATTTATACAATAGTTACATATGATCCTTTCATTAATGACTAAGATATTGTGGAGAAAAAATCTAACTAACTAGGTAACAAGTTACAAAATAATAGGAATGTTGTTAATCTATTCGAATCCTTGGTGTTGATTCTGGGGGGAGTAGTTGATGATTCATCGCTTTGACTTGACTGTATTTTTCCTACTGACTCGGAAATCTACCTCACCTTTACTCAAGTAAAGAACGTAGGTCTTCCCATCTCTTTTGACTAGGGATGGAAATCTTGAGTAACTTTTTGTATATTTTGTCCATTTCAGTGTACTTGGAAAAAGTATGCTTTGTAATAAAAATATATTTTATCTCATGTTGGATGCTCAGGTCCAATTGTATTGTTTCTAAGAAATCCTTCCCAGTATTTCTTCCTTGTATACTTGAAAATTTAGAACCATCCTTTTCCACTGTGCTGATCTTTTGCCTATATTCTGACAAAGTGATGATCTTATCATTTATCACTAGTAGTCCAGGGAGACCCTTTTTGTGTAGCGTGTCAACCTTGCTAAAAAATATATGCAGTCCAATGTACATCATCTAGGCTTTCTCCTCTAGCTGAAGCATTAATCCTTTCATGGTCAAGACCTTCTTGACCTCAAGGATGGTCTTCGTCTTGTCTTCAATTTCCAATGCCTCTAACTTTTGTTTGGTCTTGGAGTTCAGGAACCTAATGAGCTCAGTGGCCTCTGCAGGCTTCTCCCCTTATCTTTTCAATTGTTTGTCTGGCCTTCTATACCAGTTCATGTTGTTAAAAACCAATTTGTATGAATGGTCACATCTCTTCCATTGACTTGTTGATGTCCATCTAGATGTTTTCCTTGGCCTTAGACAAAGTTTTAGCCATGACAGTTTCCTTCTACAACTTTTGTAATTCTTGACTGAGTCTTTGTGATTTATGCATTTATGTGTTATAGTTGGCTTGGAACATGGAATTCAGGTCCTGGAGGATTTTAACCTCTTCTTTCAACTTTCTAATTTAATCCCCTTCCAGTGACATATCCTCCATAGACTTTACGATCTTCTCATAGGCATATAGAACTTTTACTGGGATGGCTGATCGAATCTCAACTGTTGTGGTTGCCTCTGCTATACTAATTCTTGTGAGAGGAACTACATCCAGTGGGATAACAACCATATGCACACTATGTTCTTTCTCTTTAACCAATGTTTCTAACTCAGCTTTGCTATCCTTTATCTGTTCATTCTTCTCCATTATCAATTTCCACAACTCCTCTTTATGGCCTTCGCTTTTAGCTATTTCCTTTGTCTGTGAATCCTCAGTGGCTAGAAGTTTCAATTGTTTTCTCAATAAGGCTATGTCAACATTTTTCTTCTTCAATAATTATTTAGTTGCTTTGACATTAGAAGGGTCATAACCAATCTTTAGCACCAACTCCTCTAAAGATTTGATTTTATTATCCTTGGCCAAGGATGATATCTTTTCCATCTTCAACTGATATTAGACGTTGTTTAGAGACACCTGCAATTTAGCAGTATTCAATGATGTGTTCGTCAGAGTGGAGAAAATAATATCTTATGTTTGCCTATGCATGTCCATTTGATCTACTAGATGAACCTCTTTCATATCAAACTCAAAAGATGCTTTCTTGTAATTAGAAGTTTCCTTGGGATGAGGGACCTGTGTCTGTAAGAATTCCATATGTATTTTCCCCTTCTCTATGTCAAATGAAGACAGTAATCTATGCTGGGTTGTAGATGTCTACTTCCAAAACTGGGCATATGTGATGATATTCAGAAGCTTATTCTTCTTCTTGATCATTTTGTATTTATAAAAATTACTTGATCCTATTGGTTCCTGGGAGGACTCAGCTGGAAGTGTAGTTTCTACTTGCTTCTTAGATGAGGATGTGGACACTATGTGCTGGATTCCTGAGAAAATTGATGAATTTGGTCCCTCCATAACTATAGTTGATTGTGTTTCTCCTTCTCTAAAACTGTCTGGTGTGTGGCTAGTCTTAGTCCTCTTCCTGTAAACTTGGAAGTCCCTAGATGACACCTATGTGATTGAAGGTGGAAATTATTTTTTGGCTCTCTTTTCTACTTGTACTCGAGGAGTGCTGGTATGAGAGGAATTAACAATGGGGGGTTCTTCTTCAGTTTCCAACAATGTATTTTCCTACCAATATGTCTGATTCATAAAATTTCCTATATCAGTCTTTGGCACATGAGCATAAGGATAAGTCTTATGTTTGAGCATGATTTCTGATATAATGCCAAAGGGGTAATAATTCCATGGGAAGCTTAGACTGGAATTCATCTATTTCAAAAGGTTGTTGGCCTCTTCTCTTGAAAATCTGTTGTTACATATGAAAGAACCAATTTGGCTCTTGATCCTGAGTTGTTGCTTCTTCTTGAATGATACATCAAAGTTTATCATCTGCCTAATGTATTCCAATGCAAAGATTCTATCAGGGAGGTATTTTGGCAGTTTCTATGGTGGCAATTCACACCCATAAACTCTGATCTCAGTATGGTTCTGGTAACGATACCAGTCCCATGTTTTGGATAAGTCTGATAGGTGAATAATTCTATGGACCTCCTCATTTATCCTTGGTACCATTATGTTGCCGAGCATGCACAACACTAGATTCTAAAATTGATCGATGAAGTGTTTGAAGATGAACTTAGATGAATTCTTCCTCACTAGTGATGTCTAGGAAGTCATTGAATGAGGGTTCTCGTTTTGATCCAATTTCTGGAGAGCACATGAGAATATGTTTGCTTGGAAGAAAAGGAACAAGTACACCAACACTGAGGAGTAACTGAACATTCCCTCTATTGAGAACTTGAAGAGATGTTCATGCATATTGTCAGCCAGATACTAATTGAAATTGAACTGAGTTGTAGCTTTCTCTTCTAGGGAAAGAAAGTTTCTTATAGAGGTCATTCGAGATTTCAATGGAGAAAGGGTTAACATAATTGTCTCTAGGGATCTGTAGCATCTGGTTTATTGATTTAGGGGTAATGGTGAACATAGTTTCACCAGACGAAGACACGATGGCCCTTTGGTTGGGAAGGTAATGGGATTAACACTTAAGGGAAAACTCAAGGAAATGATAGGTCTGGGGAAACATGCACAATGACAAATTAGTATCCCAAAGTCCGATCTCGTCACTTTGGTCTAAGAAAATATATTTTAGCCAGAAGTGTAGTTTGAAGAAATTGAATTCACACTTCGGCTCTGGAACTCGATAATATTTATCAGCCAGGGGGGCATGGTCCAAGTTGATGGGAGGAGGAAGAAACATGTTTTCTTCTATTTAGAAAGATTTTGTTTTGGGCACCATAATTAATAGAGATCTGAAGGCGAAAAGGTATTGACTGTAATTACCCAGTTTAAAGGTGCATGTTGATGGTGTGCCTGGTGGCGGTTAGCTTGAAAACTGAGAACAGATCTATTTTGCCTGTGTCTGGATGGTGAACAGTATGGTAATGGAAAAGAACCAGAGTTAAACAGTGTAGGGGGGTGTTCGTTATGGGACGGGTGGTGAGTTGGATGAGTAATGGTCATGGGGGATAACATTGATTGGCCAATGGGTAGATGAGTGTGATGTGTGACAAGGTAGTGGGGTACGATGGCAGAGTGAACTGGGCGGTATTGGATGAGCATTTAGGTGCTTTCCCCAGAGGGGGGGGGGTAGGTGGTAAGTGAAATTGAGTGGGTGGGGGTGGGGGGGGGTCCGGTAATATATGGATATGACATGTTGCAAGGGGGCCACGCTGGGAAAACCTCTCTCTCGGACCCCCGCCCCCCACTGTTAAAGGAAGAAAAGATGGGGGGGTCCGAAAATCACCGTCGATCGTTGATCTGGGTGTCTATGGATCAGCCGCTGAAAAGTGTGTGCCCTTTAGTCATAACATGATAAAAGGTAAAATCTCGATAACACTTAGGATAAAAACATTTTGTGGGTAGTGCTAGCTCCCCTTTCTTTATTTTTTCACCAAGGGGTCAAAAACACATCAAATTAACTCAAATAAAAGACATTTAATCAATATTTTTGCAAATCTTATTAAAATGAAACTAAACTAACCTAACTCCTAGCCTAATCTATTGGATTACTAAGAGGGGGGGCTGAATCAGTAATAGAGAAATCTAATCCTCTTTCACCAAAAATGCAAGTGCTATATCAATGTAGCATTATCATCTAATAGTTATAGAGTAAATAAATAATGAACAAATGAGAAATCACACACATACAGAGTACACCAATGTTTTTACATGAAAACTCAAAGCAGGAGAAAACCACAGAATGGTTTTTCTTATGTCTTGAAGAATTACATTCATTGAAAGCACAAACTTCCTTTGTTTTCTAGCTACAACTGGAAGGAGGCTCCAACCCCCTAGTTTCTCAAGCTACAACCTGAGGGAAGCTCCAACTCCCCAATTCTTTGGCTACAACCAGAAGGAGGCTACAACCCCCTAAGTTATCTGGCTACAACCGAAAGGTGTCTACAACCACCTGTCCTTGCCCCATCCAACCGCCTTGAAATATAAATTCCAAATGTAGACAACTTGTCACTGTCACTGAATCAACCACTGCCACTATCAACCTGTCACTATCAACCAGTACCAATAACCTGTAACAACTCGTACAAATCAACCTACACCAAACAAACTGTACCAACAACGTGAACCAACATGTACCATGCATCAACCTTGACTCATCAATATGTACCAACATCATCAAATATACACCTCATGTATGTGCCAACTCATCAACTATACACCTCATTTATGTGTCAACTCATCAACTACTTATCTCAACCATGTACCCAACATGTACCTCAACCAAATACGAAAGACATACACCAATATAACCATCAAAAGTTATCTAACAATTCATCGCTCTATCCATAAACCCTTACATCAATCCATGTGCCACAACCTCACTGTTATGTAGCCTCAAGCTAAACCAACAACTTCAACAACACATCACAACCAAAAGACCAATACCCATATCCCAAATACCAACAACAAAATACCAACTGTATCCCTCAACAAATTTGATATATGCAGCAATACCAAACATCCAATACCATCTCAAGAGATAAACCCTAGCTCACAAAACATACCTCAAACAAGATGT
>JZKD02S1697430.1:19665-33046 GCA_000966675.3 Picea glauca
ACTTGTCCACTTAGTAATTTCTCCATTAACTTTATTATTTAAATAATTTCTTTTGTATCCACTTTGACTTATAGTACACTCATCACTTCACTTTATTATTTACCTTCTAAAATATATCAAACCACTTTCCTTATTTTAGGGAGTTCTCCATTAATTTTATTATTTAAATAATTTCTTTTGCATCCTCTTTGACTTATAGTACACTCCTCACTTCACTTTATTATTTAAATAATTTCTATTTGCAAACACTTTGACTACTTTGACCTTTTAGGGCTTCTAGATGACTCATGAGGGTTCTCCAACTTCACATGGTCATAACTCTCTAACCGTGAGAATTTATGTGACATTCCACATACCACCAAAAATGGCATGACATGTACTATCCATATAGAATAGTCTTACCTACAAATATATCAAAAACCATACCATTATCCATCAAACAAACTTGGGTCCATTACCCAAAGCTTTGTGCTACCGGAATTCTCTACCAGAATTTCTTCAAGGGTTGACATCAATGACAACCAAACCAATTAATCAACAATATCCCCCTTTAGCATTGATGGAAACACTCTAATGCAATACTAAAGTCAATTCATGCAATATTGAATCCATATCACTCATTCTCCCCCTGTGATCATCGCTCCCCCTGGAACCATGCCTCTGTGTTCTGCATTTGATAAATCTCTCCCCCTTTTTCATCAATGGAAAAGGTAGTTTTCCATCTTGGGCTGCTCCCCATAACTGAACTGTCCTTGGGGATACTCCCCTTGATTGAACTCTTCCTGAAACTGATCTCCCAACCTAAATTTTCCTCTTTATTGTGCTTCCTCATGTAAATATAAGACATATAAGATAAGCATTCAAAAACATTCATTTTTTAGTAGAAATAACTCTGAGTCTCTGGCGAAGATACTCAAAGGCTTCTCGTGGAAGCGGTTTTGTAAATATGTCCATCACTTGTTATTTTGTGCCCACATATTCAACTCTGATGTTCTTTTCTCCAAACTGTTCCCATAGAAAGTGATACTTGATTGGAATGTGCTTAGTCTTGGAGTGCATCACCGGGTTCTTTGAGATACTGGTGGAACTTGTATTATCACAATAGATTGGAATGAGCTGATCATACTCAACCTATATATCTGTCAGAGTTTGTTTCATCCATAGAACCTATGTGCAACATGTGGCTGCTGCAATATACTCTTACTCGGCTATAGATAAAGATACTGATGATTGCTTCTTTCTTATCCATGATACTAAACAATCACCCAAGTAGAACAATGCTCCACTGGTGCTTCATCGGTCATCAATGCAACCTCCCCAATCTACATCTGTGTAGGCAATAAGTGATAGATCCTTTCCTTTTGGATACCATAATCCAAACTCTTATGTTCCTTTGAGATATCTGAAAATCCTCTTCACTGCTAATACATGTGATTCCTTTGGTGCTTCTTTAAATCGTGCCACCTGTCCAACTACCTGCATTACATCTGGTCTGGATGATGTCACATATAGTAGGATACCAATCATTGACCTGTGTTTCTTCTGATATGTAGACTTTGAATAATCATCTTTGATCAACTTGCAACTAGTTTGCATGGGAGTGATAACTGGTTTGCAATCTTCCATTCCGAACCACTTTAACATTTCTCTGATATACTTGTTTTGAGAAATAAAAATTCCTTGGTTTCTTTGACGTATCTGAAGTCCCAGAAAGAATGATATTTCTCCAAGTAATGACATTTCAAATTCATTCTACATACCCTTTGCAAATATTTGGCTTAACCTGTCATCATCACTACCAAAAATAATATCATCAACATAAACTTCAATTAATAAAATACTATCTTGACTTACCTTGATGTAGAGGTTGTTATTTGTACTTCCTTTTCTTAACCCTACCTGTTGTAGATATTTATCTAGTCTAGATTACCATGCTCTAGGAGCCTGTTTTAGACCATACAAAGCCTTCTTTAATTTACACACATAATATGCATTCTCTGACAACTGAAATCCTTCCGGTTGTTCAATGTAGACTTATTCTTCAAGTTCCCCATTCAGAAAAGTTTATTTTACATCCATCTAATACACTTTAATATTTTTGGAGCATGCATAAGCTAAAATCAATCAGATTTCTTCCATTCTAGCAATTGGGGAAAATGTCTCTTCAAATTCGATTCCTTCAACTTGTGCATATCCTTTACATACCAATATAGATTTGTTCCTTGTAACTTGTCCATATTCATTCAATTTATTCCTGTATACCACTTTATGTCGATCACATTCTTATCCTTTGGTCTTGGAACCAATTCCCAAGTGTCATTTTTCTCTATTTGATCCAATTCTTCATCCATGGACGTATTCCAAAATTCATCCTTGTTGGCCTCTTCAAAATAGGTTGGTTCAATCATATATGAGAGTGCTAGGTGCATTTGTTCTGGTGAATGCATTCTTATTCTAGTCTCAACTCCTTCATCTTTGTTTCCGATAATTTGATTTGAAGGATGATTCTTCTATACTCGTCTGCTAGGTGTCTTTGGAGGCACTTGTTGAACTTTCTCTTCTTCTTTTGTCAGATCCTCTTCATCTTCCCCTTCTTTTTCATCATTTGTTTATGCTTCGTAAATTTGTTCCATTGATTCATTTTCTTCTTCCTTTAATTCTTGTCTACCTATTTCATCAATTGTTATGTTGATGCTTTCCACAACTTTTTTCAATCTCAGTTTGTAACACTTTTATGCTTTCTGTGTACTTGATTAACCAACAAGTACTCCTTTGTCCACACAAGAGTCAAACTTTCCCATTCTACCATCTTCTCTTTTGATGTAGCATTTGCTTCCAAAAACTCTGAAGTACTTCACATTTGTTGGTCTTCCTTTCCATATCTCGTAGGGAGTTTTGTCAGTGTTGTTTCTAAGCATTAATATGTTTTGAATGTGAACTATTGTATGCACTTCATGTGTCCAAAAAATATCTTTCAATTTGGAATCTATTACCATTGTTCGAGCCATTTCCTATACTGTCCTATTCTTTCTTTCAACAACTCCATTATTTTGAGGTGTCCTAGCAACGAAGAATTGTCTTTTTACTCCATGAATACTGCAGTAGTCCATAAATTCCTTTGAAGTGAACTCTCCTCCATTATTAGATCTCAAGCATTTGAATTTTGAATCCATTTCATTTTCAACCATTTCCTTGTATATATTGAAGTTTTCAAAATCCTCTGACTTATTCTTGAGAAATAAAACTGCAGTCATTCTTGTATAATTATCAAATAATAACATAAATTATTTCTCACCTTTTAAACCCTTTGTTGTATTTGGTCGAACTAGATTAGTATGCACAATTTCCAGCGGTCTTGTCATTGAATATTCCTTTGATTTGAACCTTGTCTTTGTTTGATTTCCTTGTTGGCAATGCTTGCATAAAGTGTTGATTGGTTTCGTGATCTGGGGCATTGTACATCTTGATGATACATTTCTAATGATATAAGGCATTCTCAAAATGAGGATCGGAATAAAAAATTAATGTGAAAATACCAAAATATTTTTCCTTGTAGCTTTATTCCAAAAACTCTAAAACAAACAATACAAAATCAAGGAAAATGTATAACTACAAAGTCATATATTTTGATGAAACCTTTCCAATGGTATAAGGCACATCCAAAAAAGAGTTTTGACTCAAAATTTATCATGAAAATATTGAAAGGGTATTGTTTCTCATCAACAAACTTTTAAAAACCTTTTTCAGTGCTTTTGGAAAAACTTTTTCTTTTTTAGAGATCTTAAAAAAACTTCTTTTTTTTCAAAGATTCAAAAAAAAATTATTTTTCTATCAAATATTTCAGAAAAACAAATCTTTTCCTATCGAAGCTTTAAAAAAAATAATTATTTTTTCTATCAAAGCTTTAAAAAAAACTTGATTTCTATTGGAGCTTTAAAAAACATGGTCATCTTTCAACGTTATCCAAAATGATTTATTTTTTGCATCGAAGACCTACAAAATGTTATATCTAGCACTCTTAGATTTTTTAAACTCTGTCTATATGAATTTTTTTATCATTTAAAACTTTGTTTATTTTCTGGATTTATATTTTTTTTAGTTTTTCTTTAAGTCAAAGCATTTGTTAACCTATAGGAGATGCATAAAAATAATAAACTCAAAATATATGAAATCTCTTTACAAAAATCAAAGAAAAAGTGGTACCAAAAAATTTAGAATTTCAAGGTGTGTTGTGTACTCAACACAAAGATTTAATAAATGTTCACTATAACTAAAAAATTAGGGTTGTCATAGATTCTAACAGAGGTTTTTTCCTTGGTAAACTTATATCCTTAATTTTCACTATTGCACCTATAATTAATATGCACTAGTGCGAATTATATTTTTTTAAAGCATTAATGTGTATTATATTTTAAGGCACCGACACATATTTCATATTTTGAAAGAATCAATGTGTATTATATATTTAATAGCATCACTGCATATATCTCCATCCACACCATAAAACTTTGTAATGATGATGATAATTGTAACACCAATGGCAATAATATCATTGAAGAAAATAGTGTTATTGTTGTCATTATTTGCAACGATGCATTTATACATGTATAGAAAACAAATGTTTAACAACCATTTAAATGAATCGATGTGTAAATATGTATGAACCACACCATTTAATTCAAATGGTTACGATGCATTTGTATTATTTAGTGCCAAATTTATTCACCTTGCAAATATGCAAATGAAACCACTTGATTTTATTATTATAAAATTTCAATTAATCATTAGAAAATAAAATATTTTTTATAATAATATTGACTTTTATATTTTAATTATTTCATTTGGATATAATAATTGTATTAATATATTGTATCATTTAAAGAAATATACAAGTTGATTATGCATATGTTTATTGTAATAATGTAAAACATCCATATATTTAATCGAAAACCTTGCTGGAATAATGTTTCATTTGTCATATTCTAGAGTAATTATTGTTAGTTGTTATATCTCGAAGGCATAATTTGAGATAGAGAAAATATAGTTGAGTGAATTGTGGAGAGGTTGTAGATCAATTGTAGGTAATGATTGATTCGAGCATTAACACTTGGATGTGCATAAATATTAGTCATGTTAATAAAAGTATTGGAGTTGGTGAGTGTATTGTTGAATTGTTATGCTACTCCGTTAAATGTTGGTCTATTTTATTCATTTGGTATTAGAGAACATTGAGGAAAGTGACCTCAATTTTATTTTTTTTGTGTATAAACCAAGTGGTCATGAGATGAGAATTTGAGTTCATGGAGTTGAGAGGTCGTAGAGCTGAGTTTGTGGACCTGAGAGTTCATGGAGCTCAATGAGAGGTTCTTCATTTGATAGGAGATATTCATCTATGGAGTTGTCAAACAATGTACGAACTGGGTGAATCTAGACCTCCTTGCAGATTTCAGAGAAGGATTTGCACACATGATTTAGCATCCAGACAAGCTACACTTTGATTTTCATGCCAGAGAGGGGTGGACTAAAAGAGAGAAAAGTTATGCTATTTTCATTTTTTATTTGTGTGTAGAATTTGATTTGAGGTCGTGGCAATGAGTTTACCTATTGTAACCCACTATTTATTTATGATTCATAAAGGGAAGAAGTCCAATTCTAGAAAACAATAACACACATATAATATCAAATCATGTTCCAACATTAGAACCCTTGAGTCTTACAATTTTGGCATCGACAAAAGGACATTTTTCAAGTGAGCATAATAATCGGGTTACATGCAATCGAGACAAAATTACTATAAGAACATGGTGGAAAACCTTTTTCCATGTCAGCATATGTTTTTTGTTTATTGGAATCAATTTTGTGGAGGCCAACAAAAAGCTCATTGGCAAATAATGAGGCTTTCTTTTAATTTGATTTTAATATGAGAGGCGTATTTAAAAAAAGAAGGTGATTGACATATTTTATTTGTAAATTTTTCTCACAAAATTTTGTAATAGTTATTTTTTCCCTCTCATCAAAAGGATTACGTAGTGGGAGTATCACCTTTTCACCTCTCACTAGGAGAGAGAATTATCAAGATGTTCGACAACACATGTATTCCAAAAGAGGACAAATACCTTCAATAACCACTCACATAACTAGATCAAAGATCAACACACTGATGTTTTCACGTGGTAAAACCCCTACAGGGAAACATCCACGGCCCCAACCAATGCGACCACTTGGAGCAGTTTATTAATGAAAAGAAAAAGATTACATAGATATTTTACAAGAGATTTTCTCTCAATCGATCATCAACAAATGACCCTCCATGCTCTTTAAATAGAGATCATGGACCAATCAGGTGTTAAGCCACAGATCAATGGTCATTAATATCGAGGAGAGTATGAACCGTCAAATCACTCTATGTCGGGAACATATCATGACCATCGGATTTCTTAACTACAAATGCATAGTAATGAATACTAAAGAAACACACTAGAAAACATACTTTTACCTAACAACACAATAGACTAAGTATATCTTAACTAACTCCTAAGTGTCTAAATATCCTAACATCCCCCCTTAAGAACAACTTGGGATAGGATTGAAGGATTTACAATAGTGAAACAATAGGATAAGGAAGGAGGGATTAGAGCATATCCCTCTTTAATGACAACTTCTTGAACTCCTAACATAGATCAAAGTTTGGAAAACTTCGTTTCTATAAGAGACTTTGTGAAAATTTCTGCAACTTGATCTTCTGTAGGGAAAAAGAGAACTTCAATAACTTGATCATGAATGATCTTTCTGATGAAGTGCATGTGTAGATCGATGTGTTTTATATGCTAATGTTGAACTGGGTATTTGGCGAGCTTGATGGCACTCTGATTGTCACACCAAAGGCTGGTTGGATTCTTGTGCTGGAATCCAAACTCTGAAAGGATCTGTCGAAGCCATAGGGCTTCTTGACTTGCATTTATCGTTGCTCGGTACTCTGTTTCTGCTAAAGAAAGTGCAATAGCCTGTTGTTTCTTACAAGCCCAAGTGACAGGTCCTAAACCAAGGATGAAAACATAACCTCCAGTAGACTTCCAATCATCAGGATCACCGACCCAATCTGAATCAGTGAAACCAACCAATAAAGGAGTCCCCCCTGAACTGTAATGTATCCCAAATTGAACTGTACCGAGAACATAGTGAAGTATCCTTTTAGATTCTTTCCAATGGCTTTCATGGGGCATTTGCATATATTGGGAAACAATACCAACAACAAAGGAAAGATCATAATGAGAATGAGTTAAGAGGATACCAATAAACTGACGATACAGGGTGGCATCAACTTCAGGAGAAGTACAGGTGGCAGAAAGCTTGACTCTAGACTGGAAGGGAGAAGGGGTTGGTTTACAATCATCCATGTGAAAGTGACAAAGAAGGTCACAAGCATACTTATACTAGGAAAGAAAATTTCATGCATTGGTTTGCAAAACTTGGAGGCCAAGGAAATAGTGCAAAAAACCTAAGTTTGTCATTTCAAATTTCTTCTTAAGGCTGGTTTTCACATGGTTTAGAAGTTTTGAGTCACTACTAGTAAGAATAAGGTCATCAACATAAAGGACAAGGATTATGAGATGGCTTCCTACTTTCTTGGTATAGACATTAGGATCAAAATGGCATCTAGAAAATCTAGTGGCAATAAGAAAGCCATCCATTTTGGCATATCAAGCTCGGATAGCTTGCTTGAGACCATAAAGAGATTTCTTGAGGCGACAAACAAGGCTAGAGTCATTCTGTACATAGCCAGGAGGTTGTTCCATGTAGATTTCTTGTTGCAAATATCTATGCAAGAAGGTGGATTTAACATCCATCTAATGGACCTCCCATTTATGTGAGGCAACAAGGGAAAGAAAAAGGAAGATGGAATTCATTTTTGCTACAGGGGAAAAGGTTTCATTATAGTCAATTCCTTCAACTTGGGAAAATCCTTTGGCAACTAACCGAGCCTTGTGTCTTTCAACACGTCCATCTGATGCATACTTAGTTCTGTAGACCCATTTGCATCTAACAAGTTTTCTTCCTTTTGGAAGAGGTACAAGATCCCAAGTATCGTTTTCCATTAAAGAACGATACTCTTCATTCATTGTTGTATCCCAATTTGGATGACCTAAAGCTTCTGAAAATGTATCTGGATCATGATTTTCTGAAACTTGATCCAAAATAGAAATGTGTTTGATGTTGATCTGAAGGATCACCAGCTGCTTCTCGTGTTGAACGGACCCATCTAGGAAGCGGTGGAGTTGGTGTTGGTTCAGGTTCAAAAGACTCATCTGGAGGAGGGTGAGCAGGTGGAGGTGTATTTTCATCCTCACTGTCATCATCTGAAGAAGAAACTAGATCAGAAGAAGGCACAAATGCCAAAGATGGCTCGTAGGCTGAAGAAGGCACAACCGTCGAATTAGGCTCGCGGGCCAAACAAGGCACAAACTCTGAAATAGGCTCGCAGGGCAAGAGAGTTTCATCAAATTTAACATTTCTTCTAATAATAATTTCATTACAATGTGATTGAATAAGTCTCTAACCTTTGACATCTTCAAAATAACCAACAAATATACACTTCTCACTTTTAGGCTGCAATGATTTCATTTTCTCATCAAGAATGTGAGCCCATGCTATACTGCCAAATACATGGAAGTGACTTACATCTGGTTTAATTTTAGTCCAAGCTTCTTACAGTGTTATATTTTTAAGAGCCTTTGTGGGAGTGTGATTTACTATGTAATTTGCAC
Source organism: Picea glauca (assembly GCA_000966675.3). Lineage (NCBI taxonomy): Eukaryota > Viridiplantae > Streptophyta > Pinopsida > Pinales > Pinaceae > Picea > Picea glauca. The sequence goes on from JZKD02S1697430.1 coordinate 28,431, forward strand.
AGTTGATGGCTTTCACCCAATACTTTAGACTTAATCCCTTAGATTACATCATACAATTAGCCATTTCTTTTAATGTGTGGTTCTTTCTCTTAGCAACACCATTTTGTTGTGGTGTATATGGAACCATGTTTTGCATTTGGATTCCCTGTGTAGTGCAGTAACTTGTAAAATTATTGTTCACATATTTGCCTCCATTATCTGTTCTTAACCTTTGAATTTGATGTCCAGATTTCTTTTCTACAAGGGCCTTGTAGGCCAAAAACTTGTCAAAAACTTCGCTCTTAAGTTTAAGAAGTAAACCCAAGTACGTATGGAAAATTCATCAATGAAAGTTAAGAAATACTTGCACCTAGAAAAAGAAGGAGAAGAAAGTGGACCACACAAATCACTATGAACAAGTTGCAAAGGACCCAAGGCATGCCAAGAGGCACGCTTGTCAAAACTGTCCCGATGATGTTTGCCAAGAACAAAACCGGCACAAACACCATCTCTGCATGAAACAAGAGGAAGACCAATCACCATCTATTGATTACATAGTTGTTGCAATGGGGATGGTTTAGATGACCAAACCGCTCATGCCAAAGTTTGCTCAAGTCATCGTTATGAACAAAAAAAATTGATGAAAAAGATGACAACCCAAAGTTGTCAAATTTGTACAACCTGGTAATATCATCAGCAATTCTAGTTGCAAGAACATGCTTAGGATCTTGGTGAGGTCAAAACTCTACAGTTTTACCTTCACCCGAATGAGTGATTTGATATACTGATAGAAGGTTACAAGAAAGACTTGGAACACATAATACATCGTTGAAATGACCATTTTCTACTTGAACTGTTTCAGATCCTTCAACACTAAGAGATCTATCATCACAAACAAATATGTGTTTGGTGTTACATTCATTTAGAGTACAAAATATGGCTCTATTCTTAGCCATATGATAGGATGCTCTAGAATTAATAAGCCACTCATCAGAAGTAGAAGTAGAAGCATAATTTGTATTGAAGGAGAAACCAAAAGAAAAAAGTGCATGTCCATGAGAAGAAGAAGAAGAAGTATAATCAATATTGATTTTGTGCTTCTTCATCGTTGCTTCTAAAGCTACCATCTTCTTGAAACATTTGGACTCATCATGACCATGTTTATTACAAAAGTTGCAATGTTTGTTAGTATTCTTATTTTTATATTTTACTCCTTTGTCTCCATTAGAAGATAAAGTTGTTAGAGTGGGTTTGGGAACCTTATATTGCTTGTTTTTGTGGTGAGGATGTTGCTTCTTGGGATTCTTGGGTTTATCCTTTTGATGGACAACTAAGGCTTTGTTGGAGGTACCTGAAGTGTTGGTCACTCCAAGTTGTACTAGATTATCTTGCTCTCAAATCAAAGAATCGCAAAATTTCTCAAGACTGGGTTTTTGATAAGATTTCCCTACAACTTCTTGTATGGCACAAAAGGTAGATGCAAACACAAAATATGCACTACCTAGATTAGAAAGAATAAGATAGATGCAATGATCTTTGTCTATATTTATCTTACATTCTTCACATAAAGTTCTGAGTGTTTTAAACTTAGATAGATAGTCTTCAATGCAAGAAAAATCATTTGGACTCAAAGTTAGTTCTTGATTTTCTAACTGTTTTGCTCGAATAATATTTTGTTTACCAAACAAATATTCAATCTTTTCCCAAGCTTCTTTGGGTTTATCAATTGATTGAAGGTGGAACCTTAAATCAGGAGAGATGGACATTCTGATTAATCCACGTGCTTCTTCATTCACATTATCCCATTTGGATTTCTTATCAACATCAGTGGGTGATGTTTCCTTTCCCAAGGTAATCCGGTACAAGCCTTTACTTCTTAATAAATCGTCCATATGGGATTTCCATTGGAAGTAGTTGGTGTTGGTAAGTAAAAGATTACTTGTATAATACATAATAAATATGAAAATATTTCTGATTTAAAAACTAAAACTGATGATCTGAATGGAAAGAGCTCGAAACGTTATGTGGTTTTTAAAAAAACGGCACTAAAAACGAAGTTCGGATGTGAGAGTTATGTCCTTTTTAAAAAAGGCATAAATGGTAACCAAGGGACCACGTGGTAGTGTAAGTTGCTTTATGAAGTGACCCACTTTTATAAAGAGAAGTGGGACTCACTTTTACAAAGAAAAGTTGCATGCAAAAAAAATAACTCTAAAATAAAATTTTAAAGATACTTATAGTGATTCACTTTTATACTTGAAGTGAAATACACTTTACAATTTTAGCATGATTTTTTTCAAAAAATGTAACAAAAGAGAGACTTGAACTCAAGACCTCGTACTTAATAAGACAAATTTTAACCAAATGGTCTAGCAAAACATATTGTAATGTTCATAAGGAAGATTGGGGGTGTTTTTTTTGTTGAAGATGGCATTGGAGAGCGTGCTAAAAAAAAACACTCTTTTCACACAAGAAAAAATTTTCGCTTCTCGATGACAACAAGGGTTAGATCTCGGTTAGCTTACCTGGAAGATGCACATTTTCCTATCGGTTTCTGATTTTCCAAGATCATACAAGGTGCAGGGAAAAGAGTATACATGGATCTAAAAGAGTATCACCCTGGAAATAAAAAATACAAAACCAAAATAAAACCAAAATACTTCTCTGCAAAAAATTTAAAAAATGCGTATTCAAACTTTATACCTCCGGATCTGACTGTAATGGTTGTATCTTGGGCAAACAGAAACCTTTTCGAGTGAAACGAAAAGTGTTCCTAAATTAAACGAGTGCTACGGACGTAATGGAATACTCCTCTCAATCCATAAATGTATGAAAATGAAAGAAAATGGAGATGAGACAACTTGGCTTCACGATCTCGATCTGCAACAGGAGCAGGTCTTCAAACAGGCTCTGATACCATGTTTGACAACACAAGTATTCCAACAGAGGAAGAATACCTTCAGTAACCACTCACATAACCAGATCAAAGATCAACACACCGATGTTTTCACATGATAAAACTCTTATGGGGAAACATCCACGGCCCCAGCCAACGCGACCACTTGGAGCAGTTTATTAATGCAAAGAAAAAGATTACAGAGAGATTTTACAAGATAATTTCTCACAATCAATCATTGGAAAATGACCCTACATGCTCTATAAATAGAGATCATGAACCAATCAGGTGTTAAACCACAGATCAATGGCCATTCAGATTGAGGAGAGTATGAACCGTCAGATCACTCTATGTCGAGAACATATCATGATCGTCGGATTTCCTAACTACAAATGCATACTAATGCATACTAAAGAAACACACTAGAAAACACACTTTTACCTAATGACACAATAGACCAAGTAGATCTTAACTAACTCATAAGTGTCTAAATATCCTAACACAAGAGAGAATGCATTGTAGGGTATTTTCTAGTAACCTCTGAAACAATTGAGCTTCTTTGAAAGTGTTATATCAAATTTCCGCCCCTTATTAAGAGAGATTAACTTAAGAGAGATATTGTATTGAAAAACTTTTCTTGTAATTTTGGTGACTATCAAGTTTTTTTAGCTCTCTTTGTATTTAGAAAATTGATAAAGGATTCACTTGGTGGTGGTTGCATCATGTTTTTGGGATAGTTTTTTTCATCTCGGGTTGAAGTGTGACAACCTGTGTGTTCTCCCTTTCTCTTTTTTGGTGTCTTATACATTTTCTTCAAATGGAAACAAGCAATATTGTGCTACTGAAACTCATAAGAATTGATTATTTTTATTGGAGAAAAAGAATGCAACCCATATTTATCAACAAAGACTTATGGGAATTTGTAATTGTTGTTTATGATATTGCTTCTTATGAAGAAAAAATCTTTTGATGCTACATAAAAGAAACATTTAAATGAACTCTTAAAGAGGGATAATGAAGCAATTTCTTTATTAGGCAACGCAGTTGATGAATCAATTTTTCCAATAATCAATGCAGTACAATCTTCTAAACAAGCATGGATGATATTAAAAAACACATATGAAGGAGAAGTAGTCGCTAAATTACAAACATTAAGTCGTAAGTTTGAAAATTCTAAGATGCAAAGTAATGAATCTATGAATGATTATATCACCAAAACACAAGATATTGTTAATCAAATGAGAACGTTGGGTGAAGAAGTTCAAGAAAAAAATGATTATTGAGAAGAATTTAAGGAGTCTTGTGATGAAGTTTGAAATGGTCACCACCAATATCATAGTTTATAAAGATCTCAATGTAATGAGAGTTGATGAATTAAGTGGCTATTTATTAGTTTTTAAAGAAAATTCTTCAAGTGAACAGACAATTTTTTTTTCTCTAAAAGGTATAGAGTACGAGGAAGAAGCAAAGGACAACTTCATTATCAAGGTTTTCAAAATTAGAACAAATATCAACAAAATTAACAGGGAATTATATCTATTTCAAGAGGCAGAAGAAGAAGTCCAAGTCATTTCAGAGGAAGAAACAAAGAAGGATCTCTTGGAAGAGGAAGAGGAATAGGAAGAGATGGATCTCAAGAAAGACAAGGACCATAGTGTTATTATTGTCACAAATTTGGTCATCTTGAAAAATATTGTTATGCAAAATTGTGTGATATGAAACACAAAGATGCCAATACAGT
>JZKD02S1697430.1:36269-59990 GCA_000966675.3 Picea glauca
TTGTAGTTTAAATATAATTTGATTCTTGGATTCATTGAATTGGTTTTTGTAATGTAAGTGAAAGTCATGTTTATACGTTATTTCCACTATATCACTCATAGTTTTATAAAGGTTGTCTCCCCTCTCATTAACTTCCAACACCACTCCAAATGAACCGAGAACTAATTCATCATAATTTACATACTTCACAATTTGTTTCTTCTTAAGAGGGCATTTTGTTTCCTCAGTATTGGTTCATACACAACATTCAACATATGCAAAATTGAATGTTTGAAATTATTTTAGTTATTATTGTTAAGAAATACATTAGTAGTGAAAATTCAAAGGAAAAATCCATGTTGATCACCTTTTGATCCACATAATTCCCCTCTTTGCAATAATTCCATAATGCTTCTATTGTTATTTTCCACTACTAAGAAAAATATTTTTTTTTTCAATATATTTATTTGCATCACACACATTAACCAATACACATAATTTAAACCTACAAATAATTCAAAGGTGTTACTTCTATATTAAAACATCAAATAACTTGGCATGTTCTCTTTTTAAGATTTGTTTCCCCATCTTACAATACATTTTTTTTCTTTGATCTTCTATCAATAAAAACCTTGCATAATAAAATATAGAAATTATAAAATATGTTTTACAAACTATGTAAACAATTTTGGGTTAAAATTGTTTTCAAGTTAGGTGATGAATTTTATATAGTAATATGCACCAGTGCACATTATATAGTGATATGCATTTTATTGTGTAGTACACACCACTAAAATTGAAAATGTTTTTTAAAATAAGACATAGCCAAGTGGTGCATTATGCACTAACAAATGAATTGGTGCATAGTTACTGTATAGTGCACACTAAGAAGCCATTTTTTTAATTGAAACACCAAGCAATGCATTATAAAGTAAACAACACATTGGTGTGTGTTTATTGTACAATGTGCACCATGATAAATGAATGTGTTTTAAAAATAAATATCAGTGTTTGTTGTAGGATAATTACACCTTTAGGAGTTACTTTCCTTAGGCTCTCCCTAGACCTAACACATAATAGAGATACAAACAGTGGGCATTCCTAGATCTAAATCATACATGGAAATTACCTATAAGTGAATGTAATAAAAGGGCTTACCCGGTCACCTGAAGGTTATCCCTGCATGCTCATTTATTGTTTGCTTCCTCAAAGATATCCTTCGCTCTTGTCAACGTAGATGCACACATGAAGACACAAGAAAACTCCTTTCACAAGATCAAACGCATCATGCATAGATTTATAATAGATCTAATGACATAACATGGAAATCCTAACAAAGTTACCATCTGAACGAGAACTCTCTAGAGTTCTCTTTTTTTTAGAGGTCGCATTTAGTGGTTAGTTTTACCCCCGAATAAAAAACGTAGTGCTACCGGTAGCACCCTTTTTTTGCGGGTGGTTGAAATTCGTTGAAATTCCAACCTGTTGCCTTGACAATTAGTACCAATTGGGGACGAAAACCTTAAAATCAATCCTCAAATCGAAAGGTGATGTTATTAGTAGCACTAGTTTTATTTTTGGAGTTAAGATTAGGACTTAGTTGAAATTGTGGCCTCGCAACGAGTACCATTGTCAATAACAAAAACTCAAAATCAGCTACTAAATCATTGATTAAAAAATAATTTATTAATTACCTTTTAAAAATAAAAAAAAATTAGATTAAAAAATAAAAATAAAAAACCTCCATAAACCAATTTTTTTTAATGAAAAAACTAACCCCTTTTAAAAAAAAAAATAAACTATAACCCCAATTTAAAAAAAAAATTAAAAAAATTGAAATTTCTTAAAAATAAATTTTAGAGAAGAAAAAAAAACAAAAATTAAAAAAACAAAACACTAAAAACACAAAATTGATTTATAAAAAAAAATAAAAATTTAACAAATTTAAAAAAATGAAAAACATTAAATTATAATAAAAATAAAAATTATAAGAAACCAAAATTATTAAAAATAAAAATCATATATATATTAAATCAAAAGGTTCAAATTGGTTTTGGGGAGAGGGTTTGATGTTGGAATTTATTTTAATATACAATGTTAATTAAAAAAAAAAAAATCGAAAATCTGTTTTGGGGAGAGGGTGCAATGTCCAACATAAGAGCATCACGCCCTCTTCCAAAAACAAATTTTCGACTCTTTTTTATTTAATATATTATATTAATGTTAGTTTGTTTATATATATTTATATATAAAATGATTAATATATATTTATATTTATTTTATATATGTTATGTTTAATATATATGATTTTTATTTTTAATAATTTTAATTTGTTATAAAAAAAAATTATAATTTTTTTTTAAGTTTGTTTAAAAAAAAATTAATTTTAATTTTGAATATTTAAATTTAAGTTTATTAAATTAATGTTATGCTTTTAGTTGTTTTAATTTTTTTTAATTTGTTTTAAAAAATTTAATTAAAAATTTATTTTTTTAAATTAATTTTCTACTTTTAGTTTTTCTTAGTTTCTTTTTTTAGTTTGTTTTTTCTTTTTAATTTTGGTTTTTTCTTTTGGTTATTTTGGTATTTTTTCGTATATTTTAAAGATTTTTTGTTTCCCCTTTTTTTCAAAATTTGTTTTTAACTGCATTTCAATTTTTCACTTTTCTTTTTAAAAATTTGGGGTTATAGTGCATTTTTTTTAAAAAGGGGGTGTTTTTTAAAAACTGGCTTACAAAGTTTTTTTATTTTTACTTTTTAATGTAAATTAAAAAAATTAAAAAGGTTTCCCAGATGGGGTGTTTGTCAGACATCATGATGTCAGGGGGTACGAATGGGGAGGTACCTTTCCTAGGAAACCAAATTGTTGTAGACCGCAGCCTTACCCCACACTTGTCACTTTGTCAAATTCTTGGGACAACACCCTTGTTCATGTCGAAGTCTTATCGCAGTCAGGAGAGTTGGAGGGTTATCATGCACAGAACAAGTTCAAGAACATCCTCATTCCTTCTTGGTTCTCACATGATGGTTATGAGGGTTATGTGGTCTCCAAGTTCAGAGATGGTAACACTCGTGGAGGTGGGGTAGCCTCCTTCTACCATGGAGCATCCTTCGTTGCATAATGACAAGGGAGCTCCCACGATCGAAAATCAATTCTCCCCACATGATGAGCTCATTAATGGAAGTTGATTATGGTCAAACTTAGGGTTCCATTCCAATTATAAATATGAGAAATTGGCTCAACAAGGGCATCGACTCTGGTCTTTTCTTCCTTGGTTATGATAGTTTCGCTCCTAGTCACCAACATATTTCTCTTAATTTTGTTGCTAGTTTATTTCTTCCTATTGCTTGTTTGGAAATGGCTCCTAGAGGAATGAATCCTTCCCACCCTCACTCTACTCATCCCTCCCGTGCAGCGAAAGCTGCAATTGATGCGGTCAAGTTCTACGAGGACTATGTCCCTAAGGAAGATAAAGTCACGATGATTGAGATTGAAGAAGAATTTTGTCAAATTAGAGAATTCCATGATGATGATGATGTGGAGGCTTAAGTTGGAAGCTTCATTCCATATTTGGGATGCAACGCGACCTGAAACTCGAAATGTAATGGAACCCTTGAGTTGTACTGGCACACCAAAAATATGGTGGCCATGGGAATGCTCCCTAAGGAACAAGATTTGTGTCAGTTGAAGAGTAGCTAGGAATATTTGGAATTCTAGAATGCTTATCTGTTTGAGGTATTCACTTGGCTTGCCAAACGTCAAGGGGGGTAACTTTGTCCCTCCTACAACGAGCTATGTTGGGGCCGAGACTTCAAAGGTTGTTGTTGATTGAGTGATTGTGGACCTCACCAACCTTCAGGTTCAACATGATCAGTGACATCTTGTTCTATGATTTTTTCTTACTATTATTATGCTATATAGGATTTTAGATATGGAATTAAGTATTGTCAAACTAAAACTAGTTAAAGATGTCAATTTCAAACTAGTTAAGACCTAGTTTCTCCTCAGGGGTAGGCATTATTTTTTTATTTTTTTATATGTGGAACCCCAAATACTGTCATGGTCTCTATGGGACTGAAACTGTTGAACCTCTCATGTATGTTTATATGTATTTTTTTCCCATATTAATATAGAATCTTACTTATAAAAATTAAAATTAAAATTAAAAAGGTAATTACAAATCATTTTCAATCAATGATTTAGTAGCTGATTTTGAGTTTTTTTTTTATTGGCGATGGTACTTGTTGTTGAGGCCATTGTTTCAATTAACTCCTAATATTAAATCCAAAAATAAAATGGGTGCTACTGGTAGCATCAACTTTCAATTTGAGGGTCGATTTTAAGGTTTTTTCCACAATTGTATAGATTGTCAAGGCAACAGGTTGGAATTTTAACCACCCACAAAAAAAGTGTTCTGCTAATAGCACCACTTTTTTATTTGAGAGTTGATTTTGGTGTTTTTGCCCCAAAAATATGGGTTTTGGGGGCTAGAGTTCTCGTTAAGTTGGTAACTTTGTTTACTTAAATATTTTTAATATAGACATAACATTTCCATGGATAGTATGTGCATGAATGGTTATGCTTTGACAAATTTTAATAGGAAGAAGACATTACATATTGATGGTTGTCCATGCACTCATAGATTTCAGGGTTCATAAATAGTTGTAGGGGTTCATTGTTTAGTGAAATTTTTTTGTTTGAGGAACCCTCCACTAACAAAAAGTCATTTATGAAAAGGAAAGCATCTAGACTTTTTTTTGTGCATACAATGCATAATTTTTCTCCTAGTAACAAGTTGTTGATAAATAATTCTAATGAAACAAAAAGTAAAATTGGTTACACTGAAATCGATTAGGGTTTGACAGTCGTCGTGATCAAGGGTTTGACAGTTGCGGCCACAACAGAGAGCAGCATGAGCACCAAAGGGGACCCCCTCATACAAATAGGTAGTGGTGGATAGAGGGAAAGGGCCAAGAGGTGGAGTTTTCAAAGAACCAATGACAGGAACCTCGAGATCAAACCCAAGGAAGCGTATAGAAAGAAGTCAGGACAAAAATGAGACCACAGATGAAGACGCTAAGGAAACTCAGAATGAGGTGCATGAGACCGCGAAGGCTAATGGAACAGAAAGGTGCAACCCATACAAGCCCAAAAAAACAATGATACCCAAGGTGATATTGGAGGACCCACAAACGCAACTCTACAGGTACCAAATGAAGATGCATGCGCTCATATGCAAGTTCATGGGGTTATGGCCCATAGAAAGAACTCTGCACAACTGGATCAAATATCACTGGAAGCCAAATGGAGAAGTGGAGCTCCACCTCGGCTCGAAGGGTTTCTTCACAGAAGTCTTCATGAACCTGGAGGATAGGGATAGAGACTTCGAGGGAGGCCCATACTTCCATGCCTCAACTGGACTATACATACAACCCTGGAAAGAAAATTTCTCCCCGAAAAAAGAAACGTTCAAAAAGGTACCGATCTAGCTAAGATTCTATTCCTTACCCTTAGACTATTGGTTTCCCTCTAATTTTGAAGCAATAGGAAACAAACTGGGGAAATATGTGAAGACCTCAGAAGCCACCCTAAAAGGAAGATACACATCGTACGTAAGAATCTGCATAGAGATGGACAATTCTGGAGCACTCCCAGAAGCCATAAGTCTGGAATTCATGGATGAGGAATGGATCCAAAACATAGATTACGAACAGATCCCCTTTAGATGCAGAAGATGCCATGAGCATGGCCACTTGATCAGAGAACACACTCTTAATAAAAAGAAGGAAGCGGAAAACCCCAAAACACAGCAAGATGAGGAAGGGTTTATAACACCAAACCCCAGGAACAGAGCAAATAAAAAGAAAAATAAAACCTCGGCAGGAAGACCCGGAATAAAATGGAAGGAAGGGACCAAACAAAAAAAGGGACAGCAGATGAAAGTGAATCGACAAAAGTTCAAGAATTCAAAGACCACGCAACAAAAGAGCCTACCCACCGTCCAAGCAACACGACATTGCAAGGGAGTTGCACAACCCCGATGGATGGAGAAACAAAAGATGACAACACCACCATGCAAGATGCAGAGGGAGATATAGAGATGACCCCAAACAAAGTCGACACAGAAGACCCTGATCTTAGGTACTTGGTGGAAAGGGAAGGGATATACCTTCTGAACATACTGGAACAATGGAAAAGGTAGGGAGTCGACAACGTACCAACAGATCAACTTGAACACATCCAGTACCTATTCCTCCTACGGGAGGAAGCCAAATCTAGAGGAAAAAAATGCACACATGGGGAGATAGGACACCTAGGAGTCAAATCCAGTGAGGGACAAATGCAACTATTACCCAAGCAGACGAGGAGGAAAAAAGGTAGGAAATCAAATAGCGTAGCACTACAGGAGTTGGGAGCGCTACTGATAAATTTGGGTAAGATCAAGAAATTCTTTCCCCACTCACCCCACATGTTTAAATGAAGGTTATAACTTGGAAAATAAGAGGCCTAAACAACCCAAGAAAGAAAAGAATCCTTAGGAATAAACTAAAGTAGGAACAATCAGATCTCTGTTTCATTCAAGAGATGAAATGCACTATAGACAGAATCGAGGCAATCAGTAAACAACACTGGTGCAAGTACAAGATGGTAGCCACCGAAGACCAGCAAAGGTCAGGAAGCATTCTCACTTTGTGGAACCCACAAATTCTAAATATTATAGAAACCGAAGCAACCACGTACACCCTAACAGTACGCATGCAAATCATTGGAAACATGGAGGAGATTCTCTGCACTAATGTGTATGGGCCCCAAGGGCCAGTGGAAAAGAGAGCAATTATCTAATACCTAGAAGATATAAAATCTCGATCCACCAACCTCCACTGGATCCTGGTAGGGGAATTCAACATCATCACCTCACTTGTGGAGAAGAAAGGTGGTACAAGAATATTGGATCGGGATGAGAAGGATTTTTCAAATTTTATAGACAGAGTAGAGATGGTAGATCTCCAAACCAAGAATGGATAGTTCACTTGGAACAATAAATGGATGAACCAGTTTCAGGTAGCTACAATTCTCAACAGATTCCTTATATCAGAGTCAATCATTATGCAGGGGCTAACCTTAGATTGCAACATCCTTCCCTGGGGTGGATCTGATCATTGGCCAGTGCAACTAGAAGCAGGCTTCCAAACAACACCAAAAAACAAACCCTTCGGATTCGATAAATTCTGGATTGATTGCCCGACTTTCCGGGAAAGAATCAAACAGTGGTGGCAGGAGGAGCAATTAGAGCAAGGGACAAGGATGTTCAAACTTCATAAGAAACTTAAGTACATCAAAAATAAGCTCAAAGAGTGGAACAATGATACTTTCGGGAATATAAACAAAGAGAAAAATGACATAGAAGAAAGAATGAAAAAACTCCAGGAAACTTGCATATTGGAAGGCTATACGGAGGACTGGAAAAAGGAAGAGCTCCAAATGACCCAATATTGGGAGGCGCGATGCCAACAGGAAGAAACACTCTAGCATCAAAAGTCTTGCATCCGATGGCTAAAGGAGGGAGAGAGGAACACCAAGTTCTTCCATAAAACAACCATGGCTAGAAGATCCCACAACAAAATTCTGAAGATCAAGGACCAGGATGGAATCGAGCGCTAGTCACATCAGGAGATTAAAACTGCTCTGGTCAAACACTTCCATGGGATAGCCCAAGAACCTCACCAAGACAGATCAGAGGTTATTCAAAGGATAACCCAGCATATTCCATGCCTGGTCACAAAGGAAAAAAACATCCTCCTGAACAAATCTATTACCACAGAAGAAGTAGACCAGGCTCTCCGGGAAATGCCTAGTGGGAAAGCACCAGGTCCATATGGCTTCACAATGGAGTTATTCAAATCCTATTGGGAAATCATCAAACATGACGTTTATAAGGTAGTAGAATACTCTAGAAGATCCGCCTCCATCCTTAAAGCACTAAACACCACAATGATCACAATAATCCCCAAAGAAAATGAAGCCAAAACCCCTGACCAATATATACCTATAGCGCTATGCAATGTGGTTTGCAAGATAATCTCCAAAGTAATAGAAAATAGACTAAAACCCCTCCTACCTTCACCGATATCGCAAGACTAGACATGCTTTGTGGAAGGAAGACAAATAATGGGCAACATTATCCAGGCCCATGAGATCATTCACACCTTGAAGCTTCAGAAGAGGGGGGTAATGATAATACAACTGGACCTAGCAAAAGCTTATGATAAAATTAGCTGGCACTATATGGTCAAGACTTTGGAAGCCTTTGGTTTTACCCAGCACTGGATCAGCTATATTGTTAGTCTCTTATCCACAACAAGCTACTCGCTACTAATCAATGGAGCCCCAACCAAACTTTCCTGACCCATGAGAGGTATCAGACAAGGAGACTCATTGTCCCCCTTCCTATTCATTCTGATGATGGAAGGCCTCAGTCGGAGCATAAAGAGCGCAACCGCAACTGAGGAAATAACAGGGCTCAAACCCTTCGACAAATGCCCCACTTCAATTCACCAACAATTTGTAGATGATACTTTACTCCATGACATACCCATGGTCAAGGAAGACAAATCCTAGAAACAAATCCTAGAAGATTTTGGGGAAGCCTCGGGTGCTGAGATCAACCACTCGAAGTCGATGATCTTTTTCTTCAACACCAATCCAACTATCCAAAGGAATTTGACCAAAATTCTAGGATTTGAATGAAAAACACTCCCAACCAAGTATTTGGGTGTCCCATTGATAGACAAAGTGTACAAAATGTCAACTTGGGAAGGAGTAATAAACAGGTTACAGGAGAGGGTAAAAAATTGGACGTATAGATCCCTCAATCTAGCAGGCAGATTGATCCTAACCAAGTATGTTTTACAAGAAATCCAAACCTTCATGATTTCAGTTTGCCCCACTCCACAGGGAATCCTAGAGAAAATAAGAGCCATCCAGAGGGACTTCCTATGGTGAGGCATGAAAACAAAGAAAAAGTGGGCCTTGGTGGCCTGGGAGAAAGTCTATAGGCCAAAAAGCAAAGGAGGCCTCGGGCTACAAGATCCACAAATGACCAATAACGCATATGGGGCAAAAATATGGTGGCGTTGGGTCAAAGAAACTACAACACCTTGGTTAAACGTATGGAAGGAAAAGTATTCCCCAAACATTAGTGACCAGGATAGAATCCACTTTGGAGGAACCAGGGAAGGTTCAACCATTTGTAACCTAGCCTGGCGCAACAAAGCCTGGATTCAGACACACAGCTTCTGGGAAATCAGGAATGGAAGAACAACCAGATTCTTGGAGGACGCATGGCAACAGGAACCAAGGATGGAGAACCCGAACATAGGGATACTCCATCAGGACCTCATCACGCAATGTAAAATCAACGTCTATCAATACTGGAAATAGGAAACGGACCGCAACAAATGGAGAATCTGGGACAAGATTATTCCATAGAACAACGATATACCCGCAACAACAATAAAAGAGGTGGAGGAGGAACTGGGAAGACTAAAAATAACAGTCACAGAAGGAGAGGACCAGTTGAGGTGGGGACAAAATGACGGAGCAGATTTCAACCTAAAAGAAGAATGACACTATATGGAAAACCTAGACCAAGAAGCCCTACCACAACACTGAGATAATATTTGGAACAACCCCCAATGGCCAAAGATTAAAATTTTCCAATTGCTAATAATACACAACCATATCCTAACTTGGGATAAACTAAGTAAAAGAGGATTCACCGATCCATCAAGATGTCATCTTTGTCAAGCCTAGGAAGAAACAACAAACCATCTCCTCAACGAATGCGCCTACACTATAGAACTGTGGGACTAGGTGACAAGTATCTTTCGCCAGTCTGACAATATTTGAGGTAACATTGTCACAACCATCAATCTATGGAAAGATAAATACAACGAACAAGAAGAGGTGAACCTCATTCAAAAAGAAAGAAATTAGTGGATTGACTTAGTTGCGGCTCCCAAAGCCCCGGACCTAACGAATCACTTTGATTGCTTGTGCTTGTTTGGGGGTTCCATCTATTCCTCTTTCTTCTGCTTCCTCACTGCTCCGGCCCTTGCCCTTGTTGCTCTTGCTTGTCCACTTGGTTCTCTCTCTCTCTTGCTTGCCTGCTTGGTGGCAATGAATTAATTGTTGAATGGCCCTAACTCTTTATTAAGAAAATGATTGTTTATCGCAGCAATTCGAAGTGCTATCAGGGGCGACCTCCTCTCTAAGAGTGTCGTTGTTGGATCCTCACCCCGAGAATGATCATATGGTCAATATGGAAGAAAAGGAACCGACACATTTTCAAAAACCAAATTTTTCCAGAAGGGAAGATCAAGGAAACAATAATCTCCATGATACGAGAGACGATGATGAGTCACAACTGCTAGGTAGGCAGAGCGCAACCCACTGATCAGGATTCCAGAGTCCTAGAGGTCTTCCACCTGAACAATGGACACAACCCCAATCAATGCAAACAACCATCGCAACTCCAAGTAGGTGAGTGCAATTGGAAACCACCACCTTCAGGCTCCCTCAAGTTGAATTTCGATGGGGTGGTGAAAGGAAACCCAGGGAGAATAGGTTTTGGAGGAGTAATCAAGGAAAGTAAAGGAAACATCATACGGTTGTATGCTGGAAGTCTGGGCAACTCAACCAACAACGTCGTGGAACTCAGAGCCCTGGAGACTAGCCTGGAGATTCTAAGCTGGGAGGGGATGAAAAATGCCATAGTGGAAGGAGATTTCGCACTGGTTATCAACACAGTAAGGAAACTCCAAAATGTTACCAGAATGGGAAAAATCTAGAGGCACTAGCGATTGGCCCACCTACTGGAAAAAATCTAGGGGCACTTGCAGACAAGGATCACTGTGGAGTTGCATTGGGTTCAGAGGTCAGCAAATGGACTGGAGGATAGAATAGCGAATGAGGGGGTCGATAATGAAGGTCCAGAACTGGACACAATCTGGAGCAACATCCTGCAAGGTCAATTCCGAGCAGATTGCACCCAACTTGCGGAAAAATACTGGGACAACAGTAGTCGTATGGAATATCACGACAAGAATGGAGGCGCAATAGGCACTGAAGGGCACATAGATTCCAGGATGAATCCAATTTCCCACCAATCAAACAAGGCTACAAATGCAGACACAGATCATACATCAAGCGAAGGTACAACACCACGGTCCCGTCAATAAAAATAATTACAGAGGCTACCCGTGGAAATGTAGAATAGATAACCTATAGGTGGTGAAGGATGAAGGATGACAGGGTTCACCAGGGCCAAGTCTGGGCACACCTCACCCAAGTATCGTTATGGGACAGGGAAACGAATGGCATAAAACAAGTAGGGAAAAGCATTGGCGCAAGGATAACAACAAAGTCATCAAGTGCACATGATCTGGAACAGATGATACTGACCAGAAGGACCACCTTGATGAGTAGGCCATGATTGCAAGGATAGGACCGCAACCAGGTTGGCTCCATAAAATAAGGGATAATAGAAAGAACCACAGACTGGAGAAAAGAAATTACAGGGGCCACCTTACAAACCAGAAAGAAGTGAAGCGAAATAGGGGAAGAACCCAACGTAAGAACTATCACCTGTAAGTGAAGATGGTACGCATGAAGAAAACTAGCAGTAAGAGAGGCCCCCAGGGAGAGGAACCTCCACAGAGTGCTCGGAGGATGACAAGAATCGAACAAGTGGCCAGGGAAGCAAGGAGTACCTTCCTCAAGAAGGTAGACACAAAGGGGAATACAATCATCAAAAGATGGGAGAGCGAAATCAACAATGCTCGCAGGAGAAAAGCCTGGACAAAACTGACCCAGGAAGCAGGGGGGATAAGGGACCCCAAAGCCACACAACCTAGTAAAAATTTCTACCACGGGATGATGGAGGAATCTTGGAGAACAAAAATGCTAATACATAAGATGTGTGTGGACCGGAGTGAGACCAATAGGACAGAAACCAGAGAATAGAAGAAAGAGCGCACAAGGATTCTCAACCGCCTCAACAACCTGGAGGCGAGGGTAAAATGACTTGCGAAAGACCATAGAAGACAATAGGAGAACCTGGAGCAGATGGCAGGGCAATTTCATCTCTATCTACGCTATGTCCACCATATAGATATTACTCTGGCAGACAGAAATGGAACCCCAGTGTGCATCATAAAGATACGCCTAGTGGAACAGAGGGAGGATAATGAGGCATGACAGGAAAGATATGAAGAGTACCCAATCAACTTGGACTAGTGCAGGACCAACCCCGGTCAAGTCTCTCAATGTAGGATCTAATCCCACCATGCTTATGCTTTCTCTGTTTTCTTTATGATGGCATTTTTCAAACTGGATTACGGAGGTTTGGGTCAGTTTCCCACGGTGGAGGCCCAGGCCTACACTGCTATATTTAGACATTGCATCCCATGGACCCCAGATCTGGTTTCCGTTCTAGCAGATCCTAGGTGTCCCCACATATTTTTTGTACTATAATCTTCTACAGTAATATAGATTCTCACACTCATTTAAAAAAAAAAAAAACAAGTTGTTAGTAAAATATAACTTTCATATACCACCAACCACTCATTAGATATGGTATGCATTGGGACTATCATTGATGTCCCCTTGGGTGTAAGAAAAAAATGATTGAGTAATTGTATGTTTGGATTAACAATGGAATTAATGTAAATTGATTGATTAATTCAACATTTGTTTTATAAAGTGGTTGGTTGCATGTGTATTGGAAAAAAAAATTCCATGATTCTAATAAATGTTTGTTCTAATGTTTAAACATACTAAATGCAATGTGTTTACTAATATCATTGATTAAATTTTGGATATATCTACAATCAATATTATGACAACGAGCGATGTGTCTATAATCTACCATTTCACCCCACTATAATGTCAACTCAAGAGAAGGATTATGAATGAGAAAACCTCAAAGAGGAATCATTCTAATTAGCATGGTTGAATCAATGACTGATTTAATTCCCGCTGCATCCTAAGTCACCAATTCAGAACATCTACAATAACACTAGTTCTTCACATGTTGGGAATAAATGAAATGATAAACATGCTACTATAGATGATTTCTTATAGGATACCCATGTCATGGTTTGCTAAATGAATTCCAATATGAGCCAAGGGATGATGCTTGTATCATAGATACCTTCTTGAAAAGCCTAAAATATTATTCCATCACCCTTCTCTTTGGGCATGTGTCAAGGTCCTACCCAAATAGTGACAACAATGTTACTATACAACTAGAAAACAATGTATGGGTATGTCAAATGCATGTTTCTCATCACTACAAAGGTAACTCATCGCATTTGGTATGTAGCTATTTAATATGTTCAAGTAGATATCCCTCTCACTATTAATTGGAAACAAATATTTCTCTCTCAACATAGACACTATCCATACAATTTCAACAACTTCTCCCTCCTAAACAAATCATAGACTTCCATATACCTAAATTTCTATCCTTGCAAATCTAGCTTGCTAGAAACAAATTCCTCTACCAAGATGAATCTGTAAATCCTTGTGCCACTATGGATATAGTTAGAATACCACAAATTGAAACCACTCAAAGAAAAGGAAAGGGACCATACCAATCAGAAAACTACTCCCCAGCATAGAAAAATTGTCTCCAATCCTTAATAATTCTCCTATTGACATTTAATATTAGATGGGTAGAAAATTTGGCTAGGAAAGGCAGAGTTTGATTAGTGATAGACCAAACAACATTGTCAAATTATATTCTTTGGTGGCACTTCAAAAGTAAACCCAAGGGATACATGTTTAGGTGGGGTCATTATTGATATCAATGGACAATAAGAATTATAATATGTGTTGGGGATTGGGTATATCACCAACAAAGAAGCAAGAGCTCTAGTGGCCCTTCAAGATTTCAAATTCTAAGGACATAACTACCTTTGATGTCATCATAATTTTTTAATCCAATATAATCATCTTATCTCTCCTTAATGGTGATTTTTCCTCCTTTTCCATCATCATCATAATTATTTAGAGAGTCTTCCCTTGGTTACAATATTTTTGAAGCACCACTTTCTTTCATTGGAAATATCATCTAAACCTAGAGGTAAAATTCATGGAAAATTTAAGCGTGATGATGGTAGAAGGAGATATTATCCCCTAAATCTAGGAGGACCTCCAAAAAAACCCTCTCATTATATCCCTTGAGAAAAATTATTAACAAGATCACCACTCAAAGGTGACCAAAGAATGTGGCATTTAAAGAATTTAGTGAAGGAGGGAGGGGTATTAAACCCCCCCTTCACCCTTCTTGGAAATATCACTAACAAACGGTGGACCCCACAACCTAATTTCCTCACCCATGTGAGGCCTCTCACATATACAAGGATCTATTAATCCCATGTCAAACCCCTCAGATGGATCATTCAATATCCTTTCACCACCTCAACCTATGTCTCTCCTCTCCCCCATTGAAATTTATATGATGAACCTCTCACCTTCAACTCTGCACAGAAAATATGGACTTGATTAAATATTATTATTGATTTTGAACCTCGTTGAGGGAAATAAGGGCCTTCAAATGATACCTTAAAAACTATAATCATGATATCGTGGATACTTCGGGGGATTTGACGTACAAAACCCTCAAGTGCGCTCGATGGAAATCCCATTTAAACTCTCAGTCGACTAACATGATTTGACATACATAACACTTGAGTGTGCTCGATGGAAATCTAGTTAGACTCTCAATTGGATGACATGGAATATAAATTATATCCTAATAATATAGTGCACAAGGGATGTCTTCGGCTCATCATGGAAAACAATAATGGTACCTTTGTAGCTAATCTAAAAATGAAAAATCTAGAATTTGAAGAATCCATGACAACCCTTTCAGATTTACTAGTTTGAGTCACAAGATTTATGGGATTCCCCATTTAGGATATGATCCCATTTAGATTTCCCTATCCTACACATGTATATCAAACAATCGAGTAACCTAGTACCAAAACTTGGGTGGAGTTAGCACAAAGCACAACAATGAGATTTTAAAATTATGTTTAGTTAATTTATGTTCTATTGCTATATTTATTTTCTAGGATAGTTTGTATGACATCATACCTAACATATTTGGGAAAAAAAAACTTTACTATCTTTATTTAAATATCTCATAGAATGGGAAATACCACCATTGAGGTAAAAACCCTTATTTTGGAACCATGTGTACAACTCTATATGGGTTAGGCCGCAAAAAAGTTTTAATGAAATATATAACATCCTTGTTGTGAAAAAACCGTTTGCATATGAAATTATTATATTATTTCATGATGCCCAACATTCTCAAATTTTTAATGATATTACTACAATAAAAAAATTATGAGAAAATAATATAAGATAAACAAAGGTCCTCATAATATTACAAGAAATCATGAAAAAATGTATTATGATCAAAAAGTCACATAATCAACCATAAAACCCTAATTAATATAGCGACCTTCCCTTCTTCTATTTTCTTCATCTCTTCCTTTATCCTAGGGTTTCTCAGTTTTACCTTAAAACTAAGTGGCAACTCCACTCTCTCATTCCTCCTTGTGGTAGTGTAGTGGCTCATTCTAAAGATCTTACTACATTTTGGAAACTCCACTAGGGGTTTCCAATAAACCCTTCCCTCTCTTGAGTGAGGCATCTCTCCTCCCTCCTCTCTTTTTCCTTGGACTATGGAGTCCCCTTCTTCTTCTTCTTCCTCCTCTTCCTTTTAACCAACTAGATCCTTTCAACTTGGGGTCCAAATTTCTGCTCAAAACATGTCTAACCTATCTCATATTACTCAAATGAGTACTATGAATATGCCTCTCAATATCTATCCAAGTACTCGTGCTACAATTCCTACCTATCCTTATAACATACAAAACTTCCCCCCCATTTTCCATATGAACCAAGTTTATAACCATGGAGGATTTACACCACTTTACCCCGACATGACTCAAACCCTTTCTCCTAGCCAAGTTTATCATACAAATATACCCCCTATCTATTCATGCAGATGAAATGTCCTTCATCAAACTAAGGGAGTTTTCTTAGAGTGAAGGACCAATTATACATTTCTTCATTTTGGATAGCATCTTCCTCTGGTATCTTGGTTTGACATCCAAGTAAATATATTTAATTTCAATTTAGGTATATAAATCACAAAATTTAATCCTAGAACTAATAACATAATGTATCCCTAATTTAAACAACTAGCTAGGATTTGAGAACATAAAATGAAAATCAAATAAATGACCATTCCAACCATTATAACATAAAATAGATTACTACGAAATAATGGTTAAAATAGTTAAATCATCAATCATAAAATCAAGTTAGCCTTATTTTAATAACCATTAACTATTTCCTATTCACTGCTAGGAACTAATTGAATCACAATATGAAGAAGTAATCATCATTGGATGAGGATAGTCTATAGAAAAAAGTAAATAATCTTGCATACATTACAACATGAGTAAGTAATGGAATATTCCTACACCAAGCATACACCAGAATTAATCTCCAAATAGGGCCACTTGGATTCTCAATTAATATTGAAAGCAATGTACAATCTCAAGAAAAAAATCCCATTCTCTATTGTGTTTATCTTATCTATACAAAAAGAAGAAGAAGAAAATGCATTGCTTTGGCCCCTCATGCTGGCTATTCACTTCCCCTTCTTGGTTTTTGGGTTCCTCCATCCAACTACCCCTTTCTACAACCCAGGGGTTTGATTCCTTTTTCAGTTCTAACTCATTTATTAGTTTTTTTTCATTTCATTTCTTGGTTTTTTAGCTTCTCCATCTAACCATCCTTTTTTGCCACCTATGACTTCGATTCCTCTTGTTTTTTTAGATTCCTTTCTTGAAATCCCATATTAATTTCTTGACTAATTGATTTCTTTCTTGGATGGATGACTCCCCTTGTCATGTAAAGGAATGGTCCACTTGGATAGAGGATGATTCTTCTCTTTCTTTCCTCTTGTAGCCATGTAAAGATACTGTATATTTCAACCTTGTACAATATTTATTGCAAACAGGTTTTCAGTAAAAGAACAGAAAATATACAATGGCAAATACAAACATTACACAGAGATTTTTCCCTTGGAAACCCAAACTGGGAAAACCAACATATTCTATATTCATTCATTGTGATACATTGTTTACAATACAATATACATATAGGAGGCAACAACATCCAAAACCATAACCCAATGACCTGGATTAGTCAACAAGCCTAATTTCTTAATCGAAAATAGAAAACCATTGACAAAAACCATGTGCTGAAAAACCTCCCAACAATGGACACGAAAATCAAGGAAAAATGAAAAAACAAGGAAAGAATGCGACATGTTTCCTAAGGAAAATAATATAAAACATACCTAACATTGTCCCACTTGTTGTTTTATTTGCATACAAGGGGTTACAGGGTTACATAGTCAATAAACCATGGAAACAATGTCCATGGATCCTCTACACTAAGAGAACTTCTCAGTGCTCAAAGATTTTGTTAATGAGTCTGCAACATTTTTCAAAGTGTCCACCTTCATGAACAACACTTTCTTTTCTTCAACCACGTCTCTCGCAAAGTGATATTGAATATCAATATGCTTTGTCTTTGAATGATAAGTCGGGTTCTTCGCCAGAAAAATTGCACTCTCACTATCAAAATCTATCCTTACAGCTTGTTGTACCAACCCAATACTTGAACACAATATTTGTAACCATATTGTTTACTTACTTGCATGAGTGGCTGCCATGTATTCAACTTCTGTAGTTGAAAGTGCCACTACAACCTATATTTTTCTCATCCAACTTATTGCTCCTCCAAACAGGCTAAACACATACCCACTTGTATATCTCCTACGATCCAAATCTTTGGTCGAGTCTGCATCCACAAATCCATGTATATCCAACACTCTATCCAATCCTGGTCTTCCTTGGTAGCACAATCCATAGCTAGTAGTTTCATCCAAATACTTAAAAACCCTTTTTACTGTTGTCAAATGCTCCTTCCCTGGTTTTGACATATACCTTCTCAAAACTCCCACTGCATGTGCAATGTATGGTCTAGTACAGACCATTTCATAAATCAAACTTCCAAATGCACTCGCATATGGAACACGAGACATGTCCTCCTTCTCTTCCTGTGTCTTGGGACACTGATCCACAGATAAATTTACACCAACAAGAATAGGAACCTTGACCAGTTTACATTCCTGCATATTAAACCTTTGCAATATTGTCTCGACATATTTTCTATGATTTAACTAGAGTTTCTTCTTTTTCCGGTCTCTTTTAATTTCCATGCCCAAAATGAAATTTGAAGCACCGAGATCCTTCATGTAAAATTTAGAGTACAACTAATTTTTCACATCCTGGATAATCTCCTTGTTTTTTCCTATCAGCAACATGTCATCCACATACAAGACCAAATAAATAAAATGATCACCAATTAATTTAAAATACACACAATGATCCTCTTTGCTTCTTGTGAATCCAAGTCCCAATATATAAGTATCAAATTTTTGATACCACATCCTTGGTGATTGTTTTAAACCATAAAGGGATTTTTTTATCTTGCATACCAGCTCCTTCTTTCCCTTCACATCAAATCCTTTTGGATGCTTCATATAGATTTCTTCTTCTAGATCCCCATGTAGGAATGTTTTCTTCACATCCATCTGTTCTACTTCAAAATCAAATGCAACAACAACAGATAAAAAAAATCTTATAGAAGTTAACTTGGCATCAGGAGAAAAAATCTCACCAAAATAAATTCCCTCAACCTGGGAATAACCCTTTGCTAGTAACCAAGATTTGTATTTCTCCATTTTTCCTTCTGCATTCAACTTCCTTTTAAATACCCATTTCCTACCAATGGGATTTCTTCTAGTCGACAACTCCACTAGATCCCAAGCCTCATTCTTATCCAAGTCTACCAGTTCTCCATCCATGGGATTTTCCCAAAGCTTTCCATCCTCTGGATCCACTACCTCCCTGACAGTTCTAGGATCATCATCAGTAATAGACAATGCAAAATTTGAATGGAAATTAGATGGAGTATACATTTCCGGTAGCCTTATTTCTTGAACCAATATCCTCAATACTGGAGTATGAGGATATTCTTCTTCTAATTCATGTTCTTCTGTAGAGTTTGATTCATCATCCTTTAAATAAAACTCTATTTTATCTGGTTCTTCCTTACTTGGCAGGACTTCATGTTTAACAACATCCTTCATTTCTCTAAATACCACATCTCGGCTATACACTACCTTCTTATTTTCAAGGTTCCAAAACTTATAACCTTTGAGACCATATTTATATCCAATAAAGATACACTTTTCAACCTTCTTATCTAGCTTACTCATGTTTTACTTTGGAACATGAACATATACCTCACAACCAAATAACTTGAGATGTGTGAGAGAAGGTTTCTTACCAATCCATACCTCTTGTGAAGTCTTTTCATCCAACACTGATGAGGGTGATCTATTTACCATGTAACATGTAGTACCCACTGCCTCAACCCATAATTATTTCCCTAACCCGACACCAATGATCATGCACCTTGATTTTTCCATGAACGTCATGTTCATCCTTTCTGTAACTCCATTTTGCTAAGGTGTATATGGAGTAGTATTTTGCCTTGCTATACTTCACTTCTTACAGAATTATTAAAATTCATTCCCGCAGAACTCTCTGCCATTATATGTTCTCAACATATTAATTATTTTCTCTATTTGATTCTCAACAAGAGCCTTAAACTCTTTAAACCTATCAAAGACTTCAGATTTCTTTTTGAGGAAATATATCCAAGTATTCCTCAAGAATTCATATACAAATGAGACATAGTACACATATTTTCCCAATTATGGGACCAACACACGTCCAAAAACATCGTTGTGAATTAGTTGTAAAATTCCTTCTGCCCTCATTGCACCAGAGGGGAATCTTACCTGATTCTGCTTCCCATATACACAATGTTCACATAAATCAAAATCCAGAGAGAATTTAGACATACCTTCAACCATACCTTTACCATGTAGTAGTTGAAGACCCTTCTCTTCGATATGCCCCTGTATTTGATGCCATAGCATAACCTTTTCTCCAGAGACTGTAGAAATTATTTCTTCTTCAACTCCAATATCAAGAAAAATGGAACTATTACACCCATCACTAATAGTTCTTCCTTGCAGCTTATACAGAGTTCCAAACCAAACTCCCCTCAACAACACCATTTCTTTTCAAACAATCCTGCAGGTTTCCTTTTCAAATATTGTTTTTACCCCAACATCGCCCATTTTTCTTACAAAAATCAAATTTTTGGCCAATCCTGGGATGTGTAGAACACCAGGTAGTGTTCTAATCCTTCTATCTATGAGCTTCATCTTGATTTTTCCTCGACCTATGATTTTGGTTGTCGAGTCATCACCTAGGAAAACATTACCTCCATCATACCTTTCATATTCACATAACCACTCCCTGTGGGGAGTCATATGAAAGGATGCACCTGAGTCAAACAACCATGCCTCATGATCTACATGTGTTCTTGAAGAAACCAAGTACACATCCCCTCCTTCTTCCTTGGAAGTATTTTCTTGTGTAGAAGGAGATTCTTCAGATCCCTTCTTTTTCTCAACTTTGGATCTACATTGTTTCTTGTAGTGCCCTTCTTTTCCACATTTCCAACATACCTTTACAAACATTTTGGGATATTTAGACATACCCTTAGACTTAGATCTCCCACTTGAGAACTTAGATCTATTTATTTCCTAGGAGCTTCCTCTTGCAAATAATGTGTTTGTGCTATGTCCTTCCATATTATTCCATCTCATCTCCTCCGACAACATGGATGAGACCACTTCATCAAACTTCAAGGAAATTGTATTACTACCTATAACCACAACCAGACTATCCCATGAGTCTGGTAAAAAACACAGTAAACAGATACACTTATCTTCATATGAAATTTTAATCTCAACAGATACTAACTGACTTACCATAGTATTGAAGGCATTTAAATGCTATGTCATTGAGTATCCATCTCTCATCCTTAGGTTATACAACTTCTTTCTTAGGAATAGATTATTTACTAGGTACTTAGACTCATACAAATTCCCCAACTTATCCCATAAATCCTTGGTTGTAGCTTCCTCTGACACATTCAGTAATACTGAATTTGAGAGACACAGTCCAATTGTGCTCTTCACCTTCCAATCCAAATTTTTCCAGTCATCTGTTGAAGTTCCTGTAGGTGAAGTACCTAGATCTACCATGATCCACTGATATTTTTCCACCAATAGATATTCCATCTTGAGATTCCACAACTCAAAAAAATTCCCATTAAACTTCTCAATCTCCATTTTTGAATTGCACCATTTCTTTTCACTTGAAAAATCAATACCATAGATCTCCCACTATAACAAATCTTATCATAGTCCTAAGCCAAACCCTTGACCACAAAGGCGTTCCCCTGAAGCCAACAAAGCTCTGATACCAAATGTAGATTTTAACCTTGTACAATATTTATTGCAAACATATTTTTAGTAAAAGAACAAAAAAGATACAATGGAAAATACAAACATTACACATAGATTTTTCCCATGGAAACCCAAACTGGGAAACCTAGCATATTCTATATTCATTCATTGTGATACATTGTTTATAATAAAATATACATATAGGATTCATCGGCATCCAAAACCCTAACCCAATGACATGGATTAGTCAACGACCCTAATTTCTTAACTGAAAATAGAAAACCATCGGCAAAAACCATGTGCCGAAAAACCACCCAACAATGGACATGAAAATCGAGGCAACATGAAAACGAGGAAAAAATGTGACATGTTTCCCAAGGAAAATAATGTGACACTACTACTCATGCAAAGAATAGAACACATACCCAACAGATACCTACATGTTATTTTCAAGAATTAAATGGAAACTTGAAGAGTGGAAACTTGAAGAGTGAATCCTTCAAGAAGTTTCAAAACTTAGAGACCCTTTAACGAATCTTGATCCTCCTCGGTGGGTAACCTAAAAATATCCTCAATCGTATCCTTTCATGCCACTTTATGTGCCTCCTTCTAAATGATGTGAGATACATAATGACTATACTCCCCATACAAGTTCTCATATAATAAATCATAAATTCTTAAATGATCACCATTTCCCTAGTTCATACAAATGGTGCAAGAATCATAAGTGAAAGATTCAAACTATAGTGGAATATCATGTCCTTCAATGGGAGAATCATTCATTTTCCCAACAATATTTGTGATCTACTACCATGATCCAAGTTTCCACCTCTCAACATGACACTTCTCCAATACAATTTATATCATCTCAACTTGACACTTGTCCCCCTAAACCTCAACCTAAATCTGAACTAGTGACATTTGGATCAATTCCCCTAGCCCAAACTTGGGGTGATGTACCTACCAATTATCTCAAGACTCCATCCTATTTTGTAGGTTATGTTACATAACCCCTTGAGACTTAGAGGATGGGCCTTATCTAGTTCAATTTAAGTATGATGAATTGTTTTTTCCAATATGAACTCAATGCCTTCTCCTCATACATTTATTCCTTGGTTACCAAGTGACCCTCTTCCTTGGAGCCTCTATAGGCTTTGTGATAGGCCCAGTCTCTACAAAAGGTGTCCAAGAATGGTGTAATGTAGTCTAGTGCATCAACATTTTCAACCTTCCTAGAGGAAGGAGGCCTCACCCAAGGAATGTATAATAGTTGTCATGTTATTAAAGTGAAATTTGTTAAAGAATTAGTGGGGGTTGCATGGTGTATTAGTTTTTTAATTGCATTCATTTACATGGATGGAACTAAAAACATTCAGATCAATTATAATCACATTTCTATCATCTAGATACAACATGAACACAAATGCATAAGCAAAATGGTGAATTTTTTTATTAATAACATGCATGATATTATATAGTTTTGATGCAAATTATTTCTCTATCTCACTAACCTCACAACTAACCTCTTATTCTAAGTACATAATATACCTCATATGTATAGCTAATTGGAGTGGTTATAGAAAATTTTAAAATATACTATGGAATATACTAATTGTAACAAAATCATAAAAAATAGTACTAAAGCATATGTGTCTTTATAGACATGTGAAGAGGATCAAGAAACTTGGCATTGAGGATAGATATGATGACTCAATATCCTATGTATACTTAGGCTTCTGTATAATTGCATACTCAATCTTTTGTGTATTCATGTTCTACTAAAAAGTTTTGTACGCTATCACTTAATTGAAACTAAGATACAACAATTCCATGACCACACCTTCCAACTCATGCTTGAGTTTGGTTCTGCACCTCATTCCTTAAAAGGGGACTCCAAGTCTGGAAGTTATTCAATAGTTTCATCCTTGAACTTAGTGAATTCCTCCCAAACATTGATCCACCTATAACTAGCATTATATATTTTATTGGCATGCTCCATTGTGGATACTTATATTAACTCTTATTGATCCAAAAAGGATCCAGAGAATACTAAGAAAAACTCAGAACTCGCAGAAGTATCTGTTCAAGGATAAATTCGTGAGTGCGGACACAGACCAATCTCCCCAGATCCACCTGGATCTGGAACAAACTGTGACAGAATACTACTCTTTCCCTAGTTCTAAAATATTGA
>JZKD02S1697430.1:110358-132043 GCA_000966675.3 Picea glauca
AAGGTACTATTGGAATTGCACACCTCTCCAATAGGAGGGCACTCGGGATTTTTGAAAACCTACCATAGAGTCAAGAAGGATTTTTTTTGGGATGGCCTTAAAACTGATGTTCAACAACACAAGACACAAGAGATGGAAAAATATAGTGCAACAAAACAGGAGGCATTGAAGCACTCTCCATGATGATTGGAAGAGTAACCAATCAGAGGAGTATCTCTGACTCATATTACTAAGAAAACTCGTAGGCAAGTTAAAACCCAATTGTAAGATGATGAATTAAACATGTGCCATGTTCAACGACGACTCAAATGATGCTACCATTTTGAGAATATATCAATGGTGAAAAACGCCCACTCTTTTTTTGACTTTTTTTTTTGTGTGTCTCCTTCACGGTTTAATGAGCGCAAAAGAGAGGTAAATGTGTGCTTAGTAGTTGTCTTTTTCATTAATTTTTAATGATCCTGAAAAAGAGTTAAAAGTGTATTCGATGGTATCTTTTTCATGTCCTTTTATGAGTCCAAAAAAGAGATAAAGTGTACTTGGTTGGAGAGAATCAGTGGCTTAACAGTATGTTCCTATGTTCTAAGCGCATGGAACTGACCTAAGAAAAATTAATGCAAATGGTATTGGAAAGTGAGGTCCACTCTTAGTATGTGTTCTCTCCATGGGTAGATGGATACAAAAAAGAGGCCAAATAATGCAAGAGGTAGATGGCCAAAGGCTACTACAATAGTGGTAAGCAGAATCAGAGCAAACATCAACACAACGACAGGAGGTATGACACCAGAAGAAAATGCATAGGAGACCATTAAGAAATAAAAAGATGGGAACCAAGATATGGCTAGAATATAGATGAAGAGAGGAAAATGAGTCTCACCGTCAAGTAATGGTAGGACTATAGGAGGGTTCTCGAGCCTACGTGAAATTGAAACATGGACACCAAATGGAAATGGGAGCTAGCTAGGGTGCCTATGCAGGGTAGGCACTACCAAACAAGTTACAACATGAAAAATGGAGTGGATAATGTCACAACTTGACGAGATCGAACCTAAGGCATTGTGATGGAAAAATGGATGGTTAATAATGAAAATTGTGGATGCAAGGAAAAACCTATCCCTATATGCTAGTATGGGAACACGTACCCCAAGTTCATTGAAAGTTTCTAGCTGTGTAAAAAATTCCCCGTAATCCTATCAACACATGTAAACTAGATTATGGGGGTCAAAATGCATAGTAAAATCTCAAAAGGAAAATATTTTTATATTTTTTGGATATGTTATATGAAAAACAAAAGAACTCACACCACAAACCTATGTACAAGGAACTACTCATTTGAATGGTTTATGAAAAGTAGAGCCCATTGTTAGGCTCAGGCCAAGGATCTTTATCCTCATCCATGAAATCATGGGCTGATGTTGGCATCATATGGCACAACATGCCAGGGTCATGCCACATAGTAAAAAAATTATGCATACAAAGACACTTTTCACGAGCTATCATAACTCCTTCAAGATTCCCATCAAGACATAAAGGGGGTACAAAACATAAATATTTGGTGTAATGGGAAGCAAATAATTCAGTTTCAAGTTTCAAAAAATAAATCTGAGGCAGAAAAGGATCAAGACTAGGAGGGCTATTGGATGCCCTAGCAAATGATCCCAGTGTCGGATCAAAACTCATCATGCTAACTCTCATTACTTCCAAATCAGGGAGGATGGATTCTCTATGATGCACATCTTCCTTGGTATTATTTATGAAATCCATGACATCCAAGATGGCCTCTTCTTAGGTAAAATCAAAATATAGGATGTCATGTGGACTTGGAGAGTCAACAACATGTACGGGTGGAGTAGGATGATCATACTTCATATGAGGATGGATTTGGTTACTAGTATCAACTGATGTTGATGAGATCGTCGAGGAAGAAATATCAATTGTTTTCAGTAGTATGGAAGCTCCATGAGGTTCAACATGTAGTCACCTCTATAACTACTTAGGAATGATCCCTAAGTCTACCACCTCACAATCAATGATAGGGTGAATAGTCACAGGTCCGACCACACTTAAGGGTAGGGTAAATAAGCCTAAATAATTGAAGGTGTTACCTCACATGAGATGTGGCACAACTGAAACCCTTGTATATGTAGTAATTGAAGTGATACCACAAACACCAAAATAAGCAGAAAGGGGTAATCTCCCTACTTTCCCCAATTCAACCTTGTGCTTGAATCCTATGTTAGAGGAGATTCTTGACACATTGGTTATAAAAATTTATTTTACACTCTTTAATGACTTCTAGCTTTCCTTTTCATGGCCTTAGAGAGTTCACTCTCCAATCCTATTCCAAGGCCTTAAGCCTATCTAATGTTGATTTTCTAATCAAATAAAAGAGTCTAATCAATTTTAATTTATGAATTCTTTTGTTATGGTTTTTTTTATGTCAAAGGGGAAATGGATGAAACTTTTATGGTGTTTACTCTTAACCCAACCAAAGAAATGTAAAAATGTTAATACACTTGTTTAATTCGATAAATTCTAACTATGGGAGGGAAACATAGATCTTTTTTCTTTGCAAACTTAAAAAATGAAACCTCTCAAACACCAAGAAACCATGCAAAACGAATCAAATACAAATGTTTGACAAGATATCAAACCAAACACTTCACCAATGCAACATTTCTTTAATGCTTCAAAGCTTATGCATGCAAATTTTTACTTTTGTTTTTTCAATTGGAATGAAAAAAAATTCTTAATCTGATAAAGAAAAACTATATGAAAATAAAAAACCAGAAAACAACAACCAAGGTTTGTAAGATATTGGTAGTAATGCACCAAAACACACTCCAATGTCTCTACAACATCAAAAACCCAAAACTCGAAAAAAAAAAATATCTAATGGAGATCTAGAGTTTAGGAGTGGAAATTTGCATGAGTTGTAGTGTACTTTGTGTTTACAAGAAACTTATTATATAATATATCAAAAGAAATCCCCAAAAAATATCTATTTAATCGATTTGGTCTGGTTGCAATCTGAATTTTTTGTCAAAAGATATTAGGCAAACATTCCACACGGCCGTCACGGGAAATCTGCAAAATAGTTGATTATAAATCAACGATATTTGTTTCTTTCCGGAGACCAATTTGGAAGATTGTTTTTCAAACTCGCTAAATTTTCAAGAGGAATCTATATATACAATTATTTCCTTCATATTCTACACAGAAAGTTACAAAATTGTATCTAAAATCCATGACCCTATTTTAAAGGAAAAAATACTTAAGAGAGCCAAGGAAGAAAGTAAAGGCTATCCCCATTCAAGTCACCAATTCTGTTATGGAGAAAATATCATGGGTGGATAGTAAGATCTCTCTAGGATCTGCCTACTAATCCTAGACAAATAGAGGGCTAGACTTATATGGCTTTCCTAGAAACAAACAATAAGATTCAACATTACACAAGGAAATGGAAGAATGGCATACCTTGTTCTAAAGTTTTTCCTTCGCATGTCCTAGATATTGTAGTCCTAAAGTTCCCACTCCATCTCCTACAACCTTCTTCCTTCACACAAGAGACAAAACAATACCATTCTACTTCTCTTCCTAGTGTTAAAATCCTAGATCTATCTTAGATCTAACATGATCTATAATAAAACAAATCAGATCTATCTTATACAATTGAATTGAACAATGTAGATAGGGGAAAACCAATGACATATTAATTTGGATAATGAAAATCCATCAATGCCGTGCCTTTTAATGTATATGCATTCAGTTTTCCCCTTGATCCTTTTTCCTCCTAAGCTCTTCAACCAAGTTAGGCAACCCAACTGCAACTGATGTAGATGGAGAATCACCTCTTAATTATTACAGCATAGATCTATAAATTATTCTTCCTTCTATTGCTCAAGATTTTCCTTCTTCATATATATCCTTGGAAGAGGCTTGGAAGAGCTTCTAGAACTTCTCGAGAAAAATGGATACGTGAATGATGTGAGTTCCAAGGCTCATTCCACAAAGAACCAACTCATCCCTCACTTGCCTTTTTGAAACTCTGTGAATCTAGAAGGTTACAGAGGGTGTCGTGGGTTGAACTATATATGACCCGCGAAATGTCACTCGTTTTCTATGTATAAAAAGTGACACCCTACATAAATACTCTAAATCTTAAGCTAAAGTTGTGTCTTGGATTTCATCTTCTACTATAGGGTGAAAAGTAAGGATATAACACTTGGTGAAAATTAAGGATATAACACTTAGAGTTGCCAATAAAATAATATCATTTTTCTTTGGCCCCTTGAACCCCATAAGCCCCCTTTCTTTCCCCTCTTGTGTAGTCGCAACCCCCTATTATTTCATCCTTCTCCTTTTATAACCTATGATGTATATTTTTATTATCATTCAATGTACATTTTTTACATATTAAATTATTCATCCTTTTATCCATTCATCATGTACACATATACATAATATATTATGGGGATCAAAATTGGGGACATTACATGCATAATGTGCACCATACTACATCTCTTCCACCTTGCTTGTATTTTTTCAAATCCTTAATATGTTATGCCAATGTGCTCAACTGGTATTGGAACTATGCTAATCCTAGAGTTAAT
Source organism: Picea glauca (assembly GCA_000966675.3). Taxonomy (NCBI): domain Eukaryota; kingdom Viridiplantae; phylum Streptophyta; class Pinopsida; order Pinales; family Pinaceae; genus Picea; species Picea glauca. The sequence goes on from JZKD02S1697430.1 coordinate 114,972, forward strand.
CCCTAGACTTATGATTTTTCCAATCCACTTGTAGAATCCAATCTCATAGTGAATTCCAATGCTTACCTCAATGTCAACATCCATTGTTCCAACAATGGCATGACATAAAAACCCACCAATAAACCATTCTTTATGTTTTACTTCCTAAATATTGTAACTTGTTAGACTTTTCGATCCTGAAACCATTGGTCATACACCCAAATTGTATCTCTTATTTTTTAACTAATATGTTTTACTTATATCACACTTTGTTGTTTTGACTTTGACTTATGAAATTAGTTCACAAAATATGCTTTAGTTGAATCAAAATCACACTATGCAACACAAGAGTGTTCTTATTACATTTCATGTACCATTCATATACTCTCCCTCACAACATTTTTTGAAATTCCACCAACCACATAGCATCTAGGGTTTTCTATGCATTCTAAATAGCATTGTAGAGAAACTAGTGTTGCTCTACATTCTCCTCACCTCTACCATGGAACAACAACAACCATGGAGATGAATAATTTGATTGAATCATTTCATTCTTTGATGACTTTGAACCAACACTAATCCTTTGGGTCCTAGCTAATGAACCACTGATGTTTCTTCTATGTCAATAGTTAAAGAACTAGATAGTGTGGAAGATAACTTGTGACTCCCTTCAAAATTCACACCCTCACTGCTTACAACCACTATAGAAGGATTACTTGAACTAATAATTAACCACACACTTGTAATATGCACAGAAATGGTCATGGGGTTTTGACGAATTTCAAGAGGTGTAGGGGATAGGACATAGGATGGATTGGCTTCACTACCATTTTGGTCTAGTTCCTTAGTGGCTTGTAATGAATAGGGCTAGAACACTAGAGCTACAAAAACTCAAACACATCTTTGAATGCCTCTTCTTGGTTCCGCTCTTCCATATATTTTGTAGCAACAATTGGTTTAGTAAATTCGGGCAACATCTTTGCACCCGCAATACAAGGATCTACATCCCCCATGTCGTCATGTGGTCTCCACCTCATTTCTTCCAAAGTTATTTCCTTCATGAATTTTTATTCTCCTCGTGACACTAAATTTTTTTGATCTTTACTTTTAGATTTGTCCAAATCTCCTTCAATTTCTCCTCTCATCCTCTGCATCATCTCAATCTTTAGATGCAGTTTGGTACCATCTCCTCTCATCAACAACTCTTGTTTGGTGTGGATMTTTTCCATTTCTTACGTYGACTAGAGATTYTCAATATCTACATGTCTATGATGTTGCTTCTATCATTATATTTTATAATACACTACYTTTACCATCATCATTCCTTCAATTAGCTTATGAAMTARCTCTACAATCAAGTGTTCCTACCATTCCAAMCCCCCTCGTAGGGSTTAAGMAACATACTACATTCCACCATCAACATATTTATCCATGCTAGTATTTCTTTTATTAACCTCTTGCATGGTCCTTTKTTAAAACATGTAAGTGCCTTKCTCAAATATTGATGACACTCTACTACAACCTCCAAAGCATAGTCTTATATTTCACCCTCATACCAAAACTCCACTACTTGATTCAATKTATGGTCATATCATTGAATCTTTACCCGATGTTCAAAGAACATGTCTAATAATGACCTAATGTAGTCTATTGCACCAACATATTCAACCTTCTTGGGAGAAGGAKATCTCACTTGAGGTATGTATGGTAGTTGACATTGTAATTCTTAAACCTATGCAAGTGAAGCAATGCATACAAATTCTTAAGMAAAATAGAAAGAACAATAATGGCACACACACAATACATATATATTTACCCTAGAAACCCTTAATAAGGAAAACCAACCTAACTTAGAGCTTGACCTCTATATTCATTATATATCAACTTGAACATGTATAATACAATATTTAGGTATTACACAATATGAAAAACCCTAATCTATTGACCCTAATTAGATTACAACCCTAATCCCTTAACCAAGATTTATGACAATGGGATGAAAAACACAAAAAATAAGCCAAAAAATGACCAAATATGTTTACCCCGATGAGGAGGGGATATTGCTATTGTCGTCTCCGCCACCCCCCCACCCCCCCAAAGGTGGAACTAGTGCAATTACTGGGTGCAAATAATATAACACATATCCAACATTCTCCCACTTGTTGTTTTCTTTTGAAAAATAAGGGACCTATGATTTACAAGGTCAAAGGTTCAGAGTAGCAATTCCCATTGCTTCTTTAGTCCAAGAGAACTTATTAATACTAATATACTTCATCAATAATCCTAAAACAATAGTCAATGTTTCAAACTTCTCTAACAATACATTATTGCCTTCAACCATGTCTCCCATAAAGTGGTACTACACATTAATACACTTCATCTTAGAATGATGAATATGGTTCTTTACCAAAAGGAATGCACTCTCATTGTCACGATCTGACTATACAACTTGTTATACAAACCCAATACCTAAAAAAAAATATTTGAAACCTTACAACTTAGTTACTTGCATGGGTGGTTTCCATGTATTCAACTTCTATAGTTGAAAGTGCAACTATAGCTTGTCTCTTACTCATCCAACTAATTTCTCCTCGAAATAGGTTAAAAAAACAACCACTTGTATATCTTCCACGATCAATATCCCTGGCCCAATACGCATCAATAAAACCCTACACATATATCACTCTATCTACTCGAGGTATTCCTTGGTATCAAATTGCATAATCTATAGTACCATATAAATACCTAAAGACCATATTTACAATTTTATAATGCTCCTTTCCTAGTTTTGACATATATCTGCTCAAGATATAATCCCATTAGACATGGAAGTCTAATATAGTACAAACCATAACCATCAAACTACTAACAAGAGTGGCATATGGGACATTGGATATGTCCTCCACCTCTTCTTGTCTCTCAATAAATTATTCTACAGATAAATTTACAACTATGGGAATAGGAATTATTGGTTACTTGGGATGGCCCAAGTTATGATCTCAAATAGATTTCCAACAAAACCCTAAAAAACTATCGGCCCTCCTGGTAAACCATAAGGCAACGCTACGCACATGGTGCACAATGCAGTCTCACATGAGATAGATTTTATGGGGGACTATAATACATAGGTGTTTCCAATCTAGGAATGAGTGTGGATTGTGTTTAGATTATTTTCCTTATACATCGTCATCTTTAATCATTCATCTACTTCTAGGATTCATTTATATTTAAACCTAGGCATGGATGTTGTTATAACTAGTTTTAATCATTCATTCTTGAGCTAATGATTGATAGAATAGTAAAATCATTCATGAACAATCACATAGAACACAAGGTTTATCGTGGTTCACCCCCTCTTGGGGCTACATCCACAAAGATATGGATTCTCTCCTCTTTTATTTATTCTGCTACAAAATCTTACACTGCGCGCATTACATATTCAGTATTACAATCAAAATGAGGGTAAGTACCCTCTAGGAGGATCACTATATCACACTAGGATCCTCAGCCTGTGACCTAACCCTCAAAGACTAGCTTAATTCACTCTACCAGAAAACTTATTACAATCAATGGCTTCCCAACCAACTAACTCTCAATAACCAACTGACCCCCTTCAACCTCGACCTCCTAGGTCCTTATTTATACTAATTTATAGTCTTATAGTCGTTAAAATATTTGTCAAAAACCATAACCCTAGCATAGTTAGGCATGTATGCATGTGTGCCACATTGATTTTCCTCTTGCATGTTGTTTTTCCTTTTTTTTCCGCATGTTGCTTTCCTGCCACTTGTTACGCGTGCTCCAAAAATAGATATTTCTCTCCAAAAATGCCCTTGTTCCCAAAACAAATATTTCTCCCCAAAATAGGCCTACACCCAAAATATAATTTCTTCCCATAATAGGCATGTGCCAACAAGCCCCCAACACTGACATGTGGCGCATCCAGTGCTACGCAGGTGGTGTGAGCTCCTTGTACATCCTTCTCCAAGATGTGGAACTTTTTTTCTAGTCCCTTCCCTTTTTATTTTACCTGGGCAACTTTATCTATTAGTGCCTCGACCATCTACACTGTTAATTGTTCTTGTAGAAATATTGTGTTTTATGAATGTGTCTACGCCATCCTTGTCTTCTCTTCCTCCGACTCTGCAATTATTTGTGTTGATTGTTCCTGGAGGGGATCCAACTGGGCTTGTCTTTATTTCTTATTAATATAAATTTTCTTTGACTCTGTTTGCAAGGTCTTCATCTCCTAGACTCCCTTCAAGCACTCGATAATGCTCATGGTTTTCTGTCATTTCTTCAACTCCTTCATGGAAGCATTTATTTTCTCCTCTTGTTGGCCCAATTGTTGGACCTTTTCATCCTCTTCCAAAGTGGTCCAAATCTTCACAGTTCTGTCAAACAGTTTTGTGACTTCCTTTGCTTCCATTTCCATTTCCTCTATTTGGAATGTGACTTGTTCTCTTTGTTCTCGAACCTTAGAAGGAGTTGTAGGATTAAGTTTTTCTTTTATCTCTTCGATTTCCTGCCTATATCCTTCAATCGTCTACGCAATGATATTTATATTTTCATCTACACTCTTATCTGGTGCTTCCATGCTATCTGGAATGTGGTCGTATATCGTTGTTAGTCCCTTCTCTAGCTTGTCAACGCGTTATTTTTCCTCCTCCTTCTCCATGGTCAACTGGTCGTAGGTAATCTGTAACATCTTTGCGACTCCCCTACCAACCTCCAAGTTATTGGCATCCGCGTGGGCTCTGGATTGTACTTCCTACATTATACTAGTCTGGAGTCTATTTAGTACCTTTGTGGATATCTGCACCATGACTACCTCAAAGTGGTCAACATCCCCCATGGGTTTCTGCATGTTCTCTTGATCCATTTTGACCATCTTTCATGTGACTGTGAATGTGTCCCTACCCTGCATTACTATCTAAACTATCTCATCTCCTTCTTTTTGCACAGGGGATCATTGTGTCTTTTCATGTTGTTGCATTGGGGCCTATGGTATTGTGTGAATTTGTAATTGTTCTATATTTTCACGTACTTCTATGAGTTTGGCCATGATATCTTCTCTTTGTGCTTCTATATCACATACCACTTCTTCCCCCCAATCCTGGACCTTTTCCGCCACAAACTTAGCATCATCCTCTGTCAAGGTGATTATTGTGTCCTCCTTGGTGTAATTCATATTTTTCACATCTCTTCTACCTACGTTGTCATCCTTTTTGTCTGTGAGGGTTGTGCCCCACTCTCCATCACTTGTGCCCTTTCCTCACCAGCCTAAGATGTGTCCCTCTTATTGGCATCCTATTGAATTTATGTCCTCGGCATTGTTTCTTTCCTCCTTGGTCTCTTTGGCATTGTGTTGCTTCCCGATGCATAAGTGTGCATTGTAACCTTCCTAGTGTTAGCATTTGGGTTGTTTGTATTTGTTGAAAGATATACTTCGACTTACCCCTTAGGAATGGTTGATTTCATTGTAGCTAGCCTTGTTATTGGTTTTTCTACTGGAATTTTCCACTACGTCAGCCAATCTTTGATTATCCAGTCAATCTCTTCTCTTGTGATGCAATATTGCATGTCCAACCATTCCTTATTTGGATCCCTTGCAACCTGGATCCACATATGGTACCTAGATGCCTTAAAATTGGCTATCCCTTAAGTTTCCTGGACCACTTCCACAGGAATGTGCCACACATTGGTTGTGCATTGTTGTATCTCTTCTAGCGGCATAGATAACATCGTGTTATTCGTCTACTGATTTTTGTTGTCCTTGGATTGAAAGAGGGATTCATATCTGGATGTGTAACACTTCCCTTTCCTATCCATAAAGGATTAAAACTTTGGCTCTTGCAATCCTGCGAAATCTATGAGGATAATGAGCCAAGAATAATGAAACCCAGTTCCATTATCCTTCGCATATCTACAATCAATCAAGAATTGGTTCAGGAGGTACGAGTCCCAATTTAACATTACTCCTTTCACACACTACGCGGCGACTGCAATGACTCTTTTTGGAGCCTCCTCTTTTCTTCACTTCCACAACACCTTGCAAGGCATGAGATTGCAAGTGAAACTTGTTGCGTTATCATTGATATCTCTAAGCACAATTCCCATATTTCCTTTGTTGGTATCAAATTGTGCCTTAACTAGCTCAGTGATCTCCTTCTCACACGATTTATTATCCAAGTATTCCTAGTTGTGCACACATTGTGGGTAATCCCGTAATTTTGGTGATCAACGCCACATCGAGTTGTATTTTTCTATCCATCGAAAGAATGCCTTCATGTACCTAGGATAGCAATTATTTGATGAAAATACCAACATTTTTACCACACCCAAAGTGCGATATGTCTAGGAGGTTCATTATCTCAGAGTTGTGGAGCCTTGTTATCCATTGTGCGGGCTCCATGATTGGTTTTCCTAGGGGTCTGATTTCCCCTATGTTCACTAAGTAGGCTTCGTCGGCCAAGTCTAGGATTTTTTTTTCATTGCACACATCATGGTTCGAGTACCTTAGTTTAGGTACTTTTCTGAGCATGTCCTCCACATTGACCATTGCGTCTGGGAGGTAGGGAACTATAATTTATGTAGCGGCATGCACCTTTCTTTTCTTCTGGACGACAGATGGCCCTGCTTCTGTTGTTTCTGTGTCATCTTCTTCCCCCTCGGATTTCGGCTGGTGGGTGATGTCATCAACCAAAAAATCATCTTTTTCGTGGCCCTATTCCTGATCCTTCATTTCATCAGGTTTGTCAGGTGTTTCTAGATTAGGTTTTGTACTACCATTTCGAGTCCCAGAACTCTGTCGTACTTCCCCTTGTGTCGGTGTCAATGTTTCCTCCTCAACCCTTATTGGGTTGAGTGAATCTGTCTCAGAAGTGGTGACATATTTGATTTAGATGACATTATTTGGCTCCACCATCCTTTCCTTTCTCCTTTGGCCCTATCGAATAACTCATACATAATACCCTAGAGCACAAAACTTTGGTGGTGTCATGTTGTATGTGATTTGAACAATTGCTCTCTTCTTCGCACAATTACACTTAGGGCACACACTTCTATCTCGTTCTATACTCAAAAATCACTAAGTGTCAATCTAACTTGTACTTTTTTCACTTTATAAACCCGGTCATAATTGTTTTTCACTTTTTCTGTGCATTTGTGTCGAGTCCAATTTTTCATGCGCGTCGTATTTCTATGTTGTCGAAGTAATTTCTACGTGCAACTTTTTTCCACTTTCCTGTTGTTCAACCAACTTCTGCCTCTTTTTGTATTTTTCTTCTTTTTCTATTTTTGTATTCCTTTTTCTAATTTTTCTCCTTTTTATTTATTTTTATCACTTTATTTTCCTAATATCTACTATAGTACACTATATACTTGATTTTCTTATTGCTCTATAATTTTTAAGAGTTAGTAGGTTGATTGTCCCGATACAGCTTCAGTCAACTATCGTTGAACATTCCTTTCAGTTATGTTCCTTTGGTTGCACATATCCCCCATCTATGACAGTTTTTACTTCATATGGTCCTATCCAATGCATTCTGAACTTACCAAGGTGTTGCAAAAATTTGTTTTCATAGATAAGAACTAGGTCTCCCTCCTTAAAGCTCTTGTTTTTAATGTGCATGTCATGCCAATATTTTCCCCTTTCTTTTTGTACTTCCTAGTGAAATCCTGCCAAAATATTGTCCTCTTCCATTTCCATTAGTTGACTTAATCTCTCCTTTGTTGTACCTATTTATAACATATTGGTAATTGCTTCTACGCATAGACTAGGTACCATAAATTCTAATGGGACCACTACTTCATGTCCATACACAAATATGAATGGTGTTTGTCATGTCAAATTTTTTCATGTGGTCCTGTATGCCCATAGTATTGTTGATATTTTCAAGTCCCAATCATCCATGTTAACATTGTAGATCTTAGTCAAAGAATTTTCCAAAATATTATTGAAAGATTCTACTATCCATTTATCTGAGGATGATATGGTGTACTCTTTTGGTGATAGACTTCAAAATCCTCAGTCATAGTCTTGATGGTACTATTAATAAAATGAGTGCCTTGGTCACTCATCAAAATACTGGGACATCCAAATTTGGTGATCGCCTACTCAAATAAGAAGTGTGTTGTTGTTTATATGATGTAATCTTTGACTGGTGTTGTTTCTTCCCATCTGGTTAAGTATTCGATCGCAGTAATGATATATCTGGCTCCTAGCCTTCTTGTTGATGGATTAATAAGTCAGACAAAATCTATTGGCCATTTTTCAAATACTTGCAGAGTTACTTGTTGTATTAGGGGAATCTCATCCCTCCTGTTGGTTTTTCCAACCCTCTAACAGAAATCACAATTCTAGAAATATTCCTTGGCATCTTTGTGAATTGTTGGACAACATAGTCACATGCGCAATACCTTATGCATGGTAGATTTTCCTACATAGTGTCCTCCATCTATACCTTTGTGAGCTTCTACTAAAACCTTGGGTCGTTCATGTTCCAATACACACCTTCTCAAAATACCATCTGCGCCCATCTTGTATAAATGTCCTTCAATGAGTTGACAGTCTGCAACTCCGACTACCAGTTTTTTATTATACGTAGTACTAAACTCATGTACTTAAGTATTCATTGATATCAACGAAGTATTCATCAGCCACATGTACTGAAAATAATTATGCATCAGGGAAGTTGTCTTCCAAGTTAGTAGGTTCTTCTCCATTGGTTACCCTTGAAAGATGATCACGTCCTACATTCAGCTTCCTTGGTTTGACTATTACTTCAAAATCAAATTCTTTGAATAATAACATCCATCTACAAATCCTGCCCCCAACATTGGCTTATTGACTAGATATTTGAGGGCATAATTATCTGTGAACATTTTAAAGTGTTTACCCAATACATAGTGCCTGAATTTATGAAGTGCATATATCATGGCTAGGCATTCTCTTTCTATGGTGTTTTAATTCTTCTTTGATTCTGACAACTTCCTGCTTGAAAAATCTATATTATGTTCCAAGTCCCCCGCTCATGGTTGCACCAGAATTGCTCCAAGTGTTATTGTTGATGCATCTACATGCACATGAAATGTATTTTCCCAATATGGAAATAATAATATAGGTGTTTTCACCATCTTTTCCTTTAGAGTGTCCAATCCTTGTTGACAATCCTCATTCCACTTAAATTTGGTGTCCTTCTTTAACATTTTTTCCATTGATGCAGTAATTTGTGCATACCCCTTTATAAACTTCATGTACTAGCATGTATGTACTAGTGTGGCTCTTAACTAGTGCACTGACTTTGGTGGTGGTAAATTCAAAATGAATTCAATCTTATTAGGGTCAACCAGTAAGCCTTGTTTGCACACTATATGTCCCAACAATATCCCAAAAGGTGTACCAAAAATGCATTTATTGATGTTTAATGATATCTGACATTATCTGCATATTTCCAACATTAGTCTTAAAACTTATACATGGTCTCTCAAAATACTATACACAGTCCAGTCATCCAGATATACTTCTAGAAACTGATGTATGAATTCCTTAAAAGTAGTTATGACTACCGTTGAAAATATAGTTGGGGCATTATTCAATCCAAAGGGCATGACTATATATTGGTAGGATCCCCATTTTGTAGCAAAAGTAGTCTTATACCTGTCTTTTAGATCTATTTTGATCTGATGGTAACCTGAGAATCCATATGTGAATGAATATGCTTCATGGTCTCCCACATTCTCCAAGACCTCATCTGTAAAATGGGTAGGAAAAGGGTCATTTAAGAAAGCATCATTGAGTTTCCTCAAATCTACACAAATCCTTATCCTCCCTTGCTTCTTTTCCTGGACTACCAAGGGACGATCCATTTAGATTCCTATATCAGTTCTATAATGTTAGCTTCCAACATTCAGTTAATTTTTTCTTTCACTTTCTGCTTATACATTGGATTCATCCTGTAAGGTCTCTTTCTGAAAGGTCTAGCCTCGGGTTTGAGGGGTATCTTCATCTCACCTACCTCCTCTACTATTCCTTTCATATCTGTAAAGGTTGTTGGAAATAGGTCATTGTATTCGCGTAGTAACTCTGTTATCCTTTCTAGTGTTTTCTCATCCCAGTAGTCTTCAATACTTGCCATTTTAGAATTGTTGTTTGTCCCAATATTGGCTTTCTTAACTTTTATTGGTGAGAAAATGCTTCTGACTCCATGTATGGACCTTTGACCTCTCTCTCTCCTTCAATATTGGTGAACTGAATGTTGCGTGGATCATCTTCATCTTGTGCTTCGTCTTCAACATGATAACATGTGAGTAACTCTTTGACTGTCTATATGTTATGTTGTTGATATTATATTATGATTTCAACCTCTGGTCCATCAAAAAATATCTCTCCCCTTATCATCTTTAGTGTTGAATCAATGTTTGGGTTCTCATGCTCAAACGAGAAGGCTACTACAAAATTATGTAGTAATCCTATCCATTTTGTAGTGCCTCTACGCATCTCTTGATCTATGTACCAATTCCCTGGGATCCATTCCAATGTATGAATAAAGCGATGAAGCCATTCCTCTGGTGGCATCATCCTCCATTGTGTTCTTCACTTATCCAAGTGTTGAACTAGTGTTCCTTGCCCATCATACTTCTGCATTGTATTTCTCCCCTGTTCTGCATCAAATCTAATGTGCAGTAGTCACAAATTGTTTCTTTATGTGCACCCCACCATATTGCAAGTGGTGCCTTGAGTGCCATATACACGACTAAGAGCCTACAATTTTTCAAAATATTCTCCTCATATTCTATCAAGAATTCCTCTAAGTTTTTTAGCGCATGAAAATTGGGAGGTTGTTGGCACAGGGGCAAACCCAGGATTCAATGCTTAACAACACACCAACAAAACCCCAACTACCAGCCCTTTTGGAAACACCTGCGAAGAAGGTGACATCTCAACTGAGGTAGAAGCAGGGGGGTTATAGGACACAGGTGTCTGTAACCAGGCTGGGACATGATTTTGTGATAAGAGCACTTCACACAATATCATGTTAACTTTTAGGAAGTGACATGCATTAGTTTATTAACCCTATTAACACCGCAAAGAATAATCAAAGACAGATCGGCGTAGTAACAAAAAATGATTATATTCCCTGAGCACTTAGCACTTAGCACTTAACACTGTAAGTTAAATCTAGCATTCACCCTTAACATAAGTAAAGTACTGAAGTAACAAAATATATATCTATTATACACCATAATCAAAGAAGTAAGTAAATTCATAACAGAAGTAACACAACACAAAGCAAACCATGAAACATAATATGCACATGGTTCAACCCAGGGTGGGACTATGTCCACAAACTGCTTCGCCTCTTTATTATTTTCCAAGATATTACACTCAGTCACTCCTGGGCACTGAGCCACATAGTCGAACTCTGCACCAGACATGAGATCTATGCACTAAGCACTAGATCCTCCTTCCAAAACTAGGTCAAATGCACAAATCCAAAATCTCTTATCACAACACTTATCACCTTCTACAAAATCACAGTCGAGAAAAAAGCCTCGATGCACCTACATTCCTTTGCAAAAATCACTCGGGGTCCTTCTCTTCTACAATACATTCCTCTTATTTATACTTTACAAACCCTTACAATAAGTCCTAAACATGGGGAAACCCCATGGGCAGACAACCCATAAACCCATTACAAAACCCTAGAGGAGCCCTTACTGGGTCCACATAGCCTGAAAAATAGGTGGGATCAATGATCTCAGCTCCCCCAAGGCGCTCCTTCTTCAACTAACGTGTCGAAGTCCAAAAATGGGCCAAAACTGAATTTTCCCCAAAACTTGGTCGAGGGCCAACAGGACCCCAACACTCAGATGTGACTCGTCCCAAGTCACTCAGGTCTAGATAATGCTGCTTCAAAATTCTTGAGCTTAACTCAAGTTTCCTTGACTTGCTACCTCTTCTGAGCCTCCTACTCAACGATCTCCTGGATTGTCTGCTCTGTAACAGGCCCTTCCAGGCATTGTTCTACTACTACAACTACTTGATCTAACTGTGAACCCTGGCTATCGATCTCCTCGAACACTTTGCAAGCTTCATCCTGCAGAGATTGTAACTTTTGTGTTACTTCCATCACCTTACCCTGGAGGGAAGTGATCTGTTTTTGTACTCTGCACTGCTCCGGGGATCTCTTCATCCTTCCCACTACTATGCGCAGCTTCATCTACACCTGCAATGAAAATGCTTGTTGTTGCACCTCCTATAATTGTGCTTCTAGATTCTTTAGTTTTGGATCCTCGGTGAGGCGTTCATATGTCTGGGTGCTTCTATCACTCAATTGTTTACATGCCAAGGCAAGGGATCTTATATTTTCTACTGTGTTTTTGGCGGACTCCTCCCTCTGGTCATACACCTCCTGCAGGGTTCTCAACACTGTTTGGGCCTCCATTTAATCTATCCTAGCCTGAAACTATTGGAGGGTCTCTACGAGCTTCACTACTTGAGCTTCAACAGGCTCATTCTCCTCCTGTACCAAGCGTGGCACAGAGCGATATTCTTTACTTACTGCATCTTTGACCACAACCTTATCTCCGAGCAACTTCTCTTTTTCCTTCCATTTTGGGCTTCACCAGCTCTCTTTTCTTCTTGAAGCTTCGCATGAAACTTTGCTTTCTCACTTTCATAGGTAGCTACAATGTCCTGCGTTGCTCGTAACTGTATTAAGACTTCTTCTTTCTCCTTTTTTCAAGGATTTTGTAGCCTTTTCCTTCTCTTCCTGAGCTCTCTAGAGCTGAGCTTCTGTTTCATTAGCAAGCCTTCTTAACTGGGATGGTTCATCCCCCAATTCTACGGTCTATGATGAGGAAGGTGAAAACGGTGAAGTAGGCATTGTGCGGACCAAACGAGCATCCTAATGCACTTCCTTCAACTCCCTCTCAATCCTTCCATATAATTCCACTTGATTCTCTTTATATCTATGCAAAATGTCTTTAGAGGCATCCTCCATAGCTCTACATACCAGACTAATGTCATCATCAATGAGAGTGGCTTCCAACTGTGGCTTCTTGGTGCACATTTTATTCCTTGTTGAAGGTTTCTTCGGGGAACATTTCCTCTTCTACAATGTCACTTTCCAAATAGGGGGATCTTTAGGTGGTGTATCTTCTCCTCCTTTCTCTTCTTCTCTTTCATCTCCTCTACACTATCCTTCTTCTTCATCTTCTCCTCCTCCTTGTCCTTTTTCTTCATCTTCTCCTCCTCCTAGCGAGACGAACCCGTTATCTCTATAAGTTTTCTCTTCGTCACTCTCTATGTCTTGGACTTCAATATGCTTTTTTTTCTTCTTCGTCCCACTAGACTATCTGACATGCTCAACTCATGTAACTATCGAGCTTCCTATGGTTTCAGTGTCAGATAAATTTGCATCGATGACACGTACAAGAAATTATTCTGCCCATTCCTTTGTAATCTGCTATGTATCTTCATTCGTTAGCTTGTAGTATGACTGCAATTATTTCTAGTGCTCATCTCTTCGCGCGGTGATATAAATGAAGTGGGGATCAGTGAGTAACTTCGCTATGGTCTGGTATTGATGCAAGGTATGTGCTTTCATACGTAGGAATGATTCAATGGCGAATTTTAACTGATGATAGTATCTGTGAAACACAACATTAGATTGCCATTGCTTCGTCATATCGTTGGTATACCATAGGGTGGAAAACTGAGTGGCCAGGGGATCCATAGGTTCAATCTCTGGGAAGATAGCTCCTTCGGGCATCTTCCAAGCCACAAATGTGATCAATATGATCAACCAGCTATAATGGAACTCATATCCTAAGTCATGGGCTTCTCGACAATCCTTTTCTAGCTCGTGGATGAGGTAGTTCGCCCCGTTCATCTACATGCCCTCCACACACTTTCCTGTGAGGTCCAACACGAACCCAATGACCTATGTGGGGAGATTCTTCTTCACTATATTTCCAGTTAAGAGTTGACAACAAAGGCACACTGCACCATCCTGTATAGAGGCTACCTTGTAACCTTGCTTCCCTTTTTCTACCTCTCCATAGGCTTCTTTGATGCGCTATGCCAAAGATCGGTCTGAGGTCTTTCCCGGATAGAATTGTTGTGGATCAGGAACCTTCAAGATTAAACCTGTGATCCGGTGGATAAGCATCGGATCCACAGTAATCCTTCTATCGAGCCATAGATATCTACCATGATAGCATGGCAGAAGGATTTTAATGCAAGCGTTAACCTCCTGGTGGCGGCCAAAATGGTGAATCTTCATTACATTCAATACAATTGATTGCACCAACCCCTTAATCCATGGTTGTGAGATGAGGTAAGGTTTATGTTTGGTTGTCTTCGTTAAGTAGCGGTGAGGCACTAACATGGCATAGTTCTTCTGGTATCCTAAGTTGAAGTCGTTGTTCTTAAACAACGGGATCTGACCTAACTGACTCTCAACTATGTGAATTCCTTTCAGAATGTATGCAGTGAACACATAGTACTTGAAATCTCAAGGGATATTGTCGTGGATAACATCTCCGGCCAGATTTGGAATATATTCAGGCATGATTGGCAGGATCTGCTTCACGTTAGTCAGATCATCGCGGTGCTTACTTCTTTGTTCAATTATTTTTGGATCATGTTGTCATTGATACCAATGGTTTGATTGATTGATGTCATTGATTGAAGTCAAGTGATTGTTTTATGTCAAAGGATTGATTGATTGATGATTGATGTAATATAATATGTATTTTCCTTGATGAGAATGCATAGATGAAGATGGATCAANTATATGATGCATTGTTGGAAAAATGTATAGATGACTCATTATTGTCTTATCATGATTGATAAGGTGCACAAATGGATGAACTCCAAAGTGGTCCCCTTATGGTGAAATCCATCACAGGAAGATGCTTTGCGGATTGAATTATCCTATAAGAATGGTTGGATGACCCTTGCTCTCATTATTGTCTTATCATGATTGATAAGGTGCACAAATGGATGAACTCCAAAGTGGTCCCCTTATGGTGAAAGAATTCACGGGAAGACGCTTTGTGGAGTAAGAGAACCCATGCTTAATTGTGGAACATTGAATTTGTCAGGGAAACTATCCTAGATGTATAGTGCTTTTCATGTCATTTTTGGTGGTATGTAGAACGTCACATAACTCCTCACGGTTAGAGAGTTATGGCCATGAGAAGTTGGAGACCCCAGGTTTGGGTAATGGACCCAAGTATGTTTGATGGGTAACGGTATGAGTTATGATATTTTTTAGACAATACTATTCTATATGGATAGTACATGTCATTCCATTTCTTGTGGTATGTGTAACATCACATAACTCCTCACGGTTTGAGAGTTATGGCCTTACAAAGTTGGAGGACCCTCACATGTCATCTAGAAGCCCCAAAAGGTCAAAGTATTCAAAGTGGTTTAAGGAATTTTAAAAGGTAAATAATAAAGTGAAGTGATGAGTGTACTATAATTTAAAGTGAATACAAAATAAATTATTTAAATGACATATTTAATGGAGAAATTAGAAGTGGGTTAACCCTAAAATAAGGAAAGTGGGGCTAAGTGACCTAGAAGATGTTTTTAAGGAAGCTACTTGGAGAGTATAAATAAGAGGCAAGGCTCTCTCATTTTAATCACACTTGAGAATATTGAATATCTATATGTGTCTAAGGAAACCAAGGACTTATAAGCCTAAATTATGAGGAAAGGTGAAGAAAATAAGGTCGAAATGCAAGGAAGGATAAATTCTTTTGATGGTGCTTTCTAAGGTATGTTATTTACAGGTCATCTCACAATTTTCGCTATAAAAAAATTTCTATAATGGTTCAGACCATGAAATTTCTATGAAATTGATAAAACGTACCCAAGT
This sequence comes from Picea glauca, assembly GCA_000966675.3. Lineage (NCBI taxonomy): Eukaryota > Viridiplantae > Streptophyta > Pinopsida > Pinales > Pinaceae > Picea > Picea glauca. Next base: position 130,847 of record JZKD02S1697430.1, read on the forward strand.
ATATGTGGTAAAAAATTCATCTTGTGGGTCGTTGTATTTTGGGAGTTACACTCTGTGGAAAATAGGGTTTGCGGATAGTCCTGAAACTAGTAAAAAACAGGTGTTTCGGGTAAAAACATCATAAATTATTCATAATAGATCCAAATTAAGTGATACAAAATGTTTTGGTTAGGGTACCGTCTGTAGTATTCTTTGTAATAGTTTCATATCAATTCAATGAATATTTTGTGCAGGCCACGCTCTACAAGGTCGCTCTCTAGAATAAGCCAGAATTCAGAAAGGTATGCCATTTTTTCTATAACGCCTTTTATGAGAGGTTCCAAGTAGTACCACCTGGAGGAATTGCATAAAACACACTAAATAACATTGTGTATCAGTTTCATATCTTTATTCATTACAGGTACAAAGTTATGATTATTTCAAGTTGGGGTTGTTGACTAATCCAAAATTAGTCATGGTTGCAACAAGCAGTTGATGAGTTGGCATATACATGAGGTGTATATTTGATAATTTTGGTACATATTGATGAGTATTTGACACATGATTGGTATATACTTGGTACATGGTTGGATGCACTTGTTTATGTTACAAGTTGATTACAAGTTGTTTGGCACAGGCTGGTGCATGGTTAATGCACTTGTTTATGTTGACAGATTGATATATGTTGAGGATTGTTGTCTCATATCAGTTGGTGCTGAGAATGTAAGCTAAGTCTTGCATATAGATTTGGTTCTCTTGTAGAGTTGTACTCTATTTAGTTGTTGCTAAAAAAACCCTGGATTGAAGTCCATAATAAAAAAGAAAATTTCTACATACATCTTGTGTTCTTTGTGTTCCTTGTGGGGATGATTTGTTGATGATATGTTGCTGATATGTATTCACATCTAACTGATTATAAATGAAAACAATGAGTATTGAGAAAATTTTGAATGTTAACTAAAGAGTTTTTTTGTAAGAGGGAAGTTTTGGGAAAAAGATCCCCACACTCATTCACCCCCCCCCCACTTGGAGAATAGAGATGAAAGTGTATTTGAAGACAATGGGAGCAGTTATTTGGAAGGCAACCATCAGTGGATATGTTCCGTTGAAGAACAAGTCAAAGTTTGGAGCTCAAAGGGAAGGAAAGAAGAATGATGCATTGGCTCTCAAGACCATTCTTAGTGGACTCTCAAGCCCTATCAAAGAGAGCATGGGACA
>JZKD02S1697441.1:4638-20006 GCA_000966675.3 Picea glauca
CCAAAATTTTTCAAAACTTGAGACTGTGTTCTTTACTTTGGTGGATCAATGATATTGATGGCTGAAGCCTCTTCTCTTAGCTCCCTTTTGATGACCCTAACATATTGTAGGAGTCATAATACCTTCTTGATCTTGTTAGAGGTCTCTTCATGGTCGTCTTGAATTTGTTGGCTGGTTGCTTTCAACTGCTCATTTTCCTTTTTGATATATCTATCCAAGAGTTGATATTCCTTTACTTCCTGTTGAAGTTCCTGATTTTGTTTTTGTAATTCCCCAATCCTTTTCTTCATTTGTTCTTTTGTCAGGTTCTTTGTTGATTCTACCATTGTTGGGTGGGTGCACTCCCTTTCCTCAACTTCCTCCCTCATCCCACATAGAGCAATAGTGGCTTGCTCTTCGGTTAGACTAGGGATGTCATCTTGAATTGGTAAATCCTCAAAAGGGGAGGTAAGGTCGATTGGATCTTCCTATGTATGAGGACTAACTATTGTTTTTCCCTTCTTTGCCATGCTCCTTGTAGTTCCTTTACAAGGAGGTACCAGATCAGGGATGCTTACAGGATTCCTTTTCTTCCTCTCTAATTGTGAAATGGTGACAGGGGGTTGTGCCACATACTATTTACTTTTAGTTTATGAGCTATGCTTCCTTCTCTTCATCATTTTATGATGGTCCTTTTTATCAACTGCCACCGTTGAAGTCTCCTCTACTAGTTTGTTTTTACCTTTTGATTTAGAGATTTTAGAAGTCTTGTTGACTGTGGAAGAGGACCATGCCTTTTTGTGTTGGCTCACTGCCCTAGATGATGGTGGAGTTGTCTTATCCTTCTTGCTCTTTTTCTCTTGTGGTTCTTTACTTTTCTTTGGACCATGCTGGGTTTCCTCCACAGATTTGTTTTATGTGTGAAGGTGTTGTGTGATAAGGGTTTTCCAACTGATCCTCTGTTTCCTAAGCTCATGAAAACTAGAATTTCAATGAAACCTTGATGGTAGATGCTAGTCTTTTCTATTTTGGAGATAGATTTAACACCTCTTACCATTTTATTCAAACTCATCCATAGAAAATAGGGAAAATCGATTTCAGGGCCTCCTTCAAAATGCAATAGGAGCCTAAGGTGATAAATGAAAGTCATGACATACCTGCCTTCATAGGTGACAAATCGTTGAAGACTGGTAATCATTGGATGGTATTCTTCTTTGATGTAGTTTCTAGGGATCCCTTTCTTCCAATCAGGATGGTGATGATCTGCCTTCAAGAATTTTTGGCACATCTCTTTGTTAATTCCCACACCTTTGAAGTATTTATCTCCTCTGCTAGGTAGTCTCGTGACCTCCCTTATGGTTGCTTCATTAATTATCAGTTGTAGATTGCCTATACGTGCCATCTCTCCATCATAACCTTGTATAAATTCCTGAGATATCTTCTCATTCCAGCCTGTAAATTTTTCCAGAAAAGGTATCCACCACAACCTAGCATATTTTTCTTGACATAATTGGTATTCCTTGTTTTCCTATAAATTTGGAAAACCAGTTTGTGTCTCGTAATGACCATCGTTATAAGTTGAGAAAAGGATTGGGCTGTAGCACAAGGGTTTAGTAAATTGATGGAGGGTTTGGTACCGGAAAGGAGCAGGCTCGGAACTGGAGAAAATCTCACGACAGGGGGAAGTATGGTGATAGTGTTGTGAATGGTAAGTTTAAGTGAGGGATTTGTAAGGAAAAATTATGACCAAATGAGGCTTATTTGGATGGCTTCGCCACCAGATAATCCATTTTATATCTACCCGTTACTATAATGATGAGGATAAGACGTCGGGTATCAGGGCATCATTTTAGAATAGGTGATTGGACATTCGGGTGGTGAAATTAATGTTGGATCGTGGTTCATGGTATAAGATAGGTTCGTGAATTTGCTTGAGGATGAAATATATTCGTGTCTTATCATTGCTATGCATGCTTCGTATTTTGATATGATTTTTGCCTTTAACCATGTTTAAGAGCTATGAGAGGATTAATTAGGTTTAGGCATATAGGTATGAGGGATAGGCACATGGGTTTAATACTAAGGTTGTAAGATCTAGTATAGCTTTTCATATTTATTGTAGTTTTATGAGCATAGGAAAATAAATACCATTTTACCTTTGCTTTCACCTTTGTATGATCGATGCCCATAGTATGTGTGATTGCTTGTAAATTTTCAAAATTCATCCTTTTAGACTGAAGCTTCTTGAAAACTTGGTATGGGAATGTCTTGTACTTATGATGTGTGTATCTTCTTTTGTATTTGGTTCTGCAAAGTGATCATGTAAGTCTAGAAAAGAGTTTTGAAGGGGCTCTTTGACCTTCCCCCGTGCCGAAGATGTTGTATATATGTAGGCACGAAGATTCAAAATTTGATATCATAATGGAGAAAAGATGACAAGAGTAAAGAAAATCAATCAAATTTTAGAAGTACAAGTTATCACTTATCATATGATCTCATGCCAAAAATGAAATATCCCCTTTTGTAATGGATTATTGACAGAGGTAGCATTCAACAGTGAAACACGTGAATACATATATGTTTGCATCTCATGCCAAAAAATAAAATTTCCCTGCTTTTAATGGATTATTGACAGAGGTAGCATTCAACAGTGAAATAGGGGAATACATATATGTTTGCATCTCATGCCAAAAAAATGAAATTGCCCTGCTTTTAATGGATTATTGATAGAGGTAGAATTCAGCAGTGAAACGGGGGAATACATATATGTTTGCATCTCATGCCAAAAAAGAAATTTCCCGGCTTTTAATGGATTATTGACAAAGGTAGCATTCAACAGTGAAACAGGGGAATACATATATGTTTGCATCTCATGCCAAAAAATGAAATTTCCCTGCTTTTAATGGATTATTGACAGAGGTAGCATTCAACAGTGAAACAAGGGAATACATATATGTTTTCCAGAATAATAGATCCCACCTAACTTTCTTCAAATATTTACTATCATTGGTTGTTATAGATAAATTTCACAATATGAGTAGATTAGGCTCCCTAGTTAGGGCTCCACTCTTAAGAAGTTTCCCTCTTAGATAGTGTAGGCTTTAGATGTCAGACCGGTAAGTTGACTTAGGGTGATTCTCAAATGGACATTTTCTTGGATAATTATATTGCTAATTCATCTGGGATTTTGTATCTCATGAAAGCCAATAATGACCTTTACTCTTTTTGTTTTAGATGGAAAAAAGTGGATTTTTCAATCAGACAAGTATAGATGAGACATGTTTCAACCATAACCCACTACCAGCAAGCCTGTTCAGTACTCCAATGGGGTAGTTGTGATAATTAGTGAGAATTTCCTTCCCCGAGCAAAATGCCCCATTGTCAACAGGCATGTTCAGTACCCTGATGGGTTTGCCTAGTCATACCACAGACCAGTACCCGCTGCCAGTAGACCTGTTCACTATCCCGGTGGGTTAGTCTCTTAAACCCTTTTTCCATCAGAGGCTTCTTGTCCATAGTCACCTATTTTGGTTTGTATTAAAGAGTGCTTTGCACGGTGACAGGGGAGGCTCGTCTGAAAACATTTTTACAAGGTGGGATGGTATTGGGTTGGAAGGCATATACTCTTATTTTGTATGTCTTTTAAAGATTTGTCTGAAGGAAAAATAAACTTTAATGCACATTATTTCTTTAGAGTGATCCAAATGTATAATTTTGTCTGAAGTTGTCCATAAGAGAATGACCTAAAGTTTCCTTGGGGTACTGGTACATCCTCTGCCATAAAATTTTTGGTAGTCTACCCATGGTAGAGAGTGTTCATATACTCAGATGTTACTCTTTAATAAGATAATCCAATGAATACTATTGAAATCTGGTTAGGGTGAGATATTTTCTTATAGGCTAATATATTTTTTCCTTTAAATCATGCTGAAATACTGGGTAAAGGCAACTTCTAGTCTTTAAAGTGGATTATGGTTCTTTGAGCAATCATAGGTAAAGATTGTGTCCCTCTTTTTAGTTTGTTTTTAAGCAACAGAACCAAAAGAAATTAGAGTTCTTCTCAGCAACAGAACCAAAATAAATTAAAATACTTCCCTTTAGTTGTCAGCAGAAGGGCTGCCATTTGATAGTGCTTTTGGCTTCGTGGTTCTGTCTTAAGTGGTTGTTTCATGGTTTCATACTTTAGATTAATTGACATAAGATTTTAAAATATGCTTTGTCAATATGTCTTGATAGTACTGTAGAAGGACAGACTCTGGTACCGGACTGGTACTGAACCAAAATAGGATATTTGGTACCGAAACAGAACAGAATATTGTTGATGCCTACAACTGATATTTAGCAAATTCATGAAGGATCAAATAGATTATTAAAAAAATTTGCTTACGAAAGAAAAGAAAATTTGTGAAATTAAAACAAAAGGAGGTAAGGGTCTTTTGTTACCTTCAGCTTTTTAACAAAATTCAATCCACACCTATGTACAAAAAGTTTCAAATAAACCAATCAATCAATGTGGGTCAGTAGGAGGATCTTCTTCCTTACTGATCATCTGCATATCTGAGTTATGTAGTATACGAGTTGGGAATTCTTCTTTGGACAAAGGCTTGTTGTAAACTCGTAATCGATGACCATTCACAAGTAGTGGTGTCTGTTGTTCATCAATTGTCTTTATCCTGATTGAACCATTATCGTAGATAGTGTCAATTTTGTAAGGTCCCATCCAACGGGTGGTTAACTTACCTTTGAAGTTCTTGAATCTGTTGTCATACAATAGGGCCCAATCTCCTTGTTGAAATTTTTTCTTTTTGAGATACTTGTCATGCCATTTTGTTCTCTATTCTTGAATGAGGTTAGTCCTTTGAAGTGCTTCCTGCCTGGTTTCATCCAACTCATTAAGCTGTAAGAGTCTTTGTTGTTGGGCTTCATCCAAGTTCATGCCAACTTGTACTACAGTCCTGAAGGTTTTGATCTGAATTCTATGGGGAGAAGCACCTGCTTCCCATACACTAACTCATAGGGTGTATGTCTCGTTGTATTCCTCCAGATGATTCTATAAGCCCATAAGGCTTCTAATAATCTGTCAGCCCAATCCTTATGGTGTAGCTGTACTATTTTGGTAAGAATGGACTCAATAACTTTGCTGGTGGATTCTACTTGTCCATTTGCTTGTGGATGATAGGGTGTAGATTTCTTGTGTTTGATTTGGTATTGTTCTGTAACAGCTTTGACTAGATGAGAGGTAAATTGGGTTCCCTGATCAGTCACAATTTCTTGCGGTACACCAAATCTAGTAAATATATCATTAAAAAGGAAATCTACCACTGATTGTTCATTGGTAGCTGGTAAAGCCTTTGCTTCAACCCATTTAGTCACATAGTCAGTGTATACAAGTATATACTTTTTCTTTTTATATGTAGGGTTAATAGGCCCTACAAAATATAATGCCCATTTCTCGAATGGTTCAATGACTATTTGGGCTTGAAGTGGAATTTGGTCTCGTGCAGTAGGCTTACCCATTCATTGACATTCATCACAATTGAATACATAGGTTTTAGCATCTCTGAAAATATGAGGCCAGTAGTAACCTGATTGCAGAACTTTGTAAGCAGTCCTTTTGTCTATGAAGTGTCCTCCACAGGGGCCATCATGGCAGGCTTGTAAAATATCATGAATTTCATCTTCCTTACACATCTCCTGATCACCAAATCCGGTCCTGTTTTGTAGAGGCAATCATCGTGCCACATGTAATTTGCACTTAGTTGAATTACTTTTTGTTTTTCTCTAGGAGAAAATTTTTGAGGCATCTTCCCTGTCACAAGATAGTTAGCGACATCTGCATATCACGGAGTGAATGTAGAAATAGCAAATAAATTTTCATCAGGAAAGGTATCTTCTACTGGTGCATTATCTCCCAGATGAATCATTCTAGATAAGAAATCAGCCACAAGATTATCTTTACCAGGTCTATCAATAATATTGATATTAAACTCTTGTAATAATAAAAGCCATCTTGTAACTCTAGGATTTGTTACAGGTTTGTTCATTAAGAATCGGATGGCTGAATGATCAATGTGTACAAAATCTTGATATCCTGTAATATAGTGTCTAAATTTATTGATAGCATGGACTACAACTAGTAATTCCTTTTCTATGACCATATAATTAACTTCAGCTGGAGACATATTTTTACTGACGAAGTAAATAGCATAGGGCATTTGATTTTCTCTTTGTCCAAGGACTGCCCCAAGGGCTGTGTCTGAGGCATCGGTACAGATATGAAAAGGAAGGGACCAATTTGTTCCTCTTAATACAGGGGTAGTCGACAATTTATGTTTTAGAATTTCAAAAGATATTTGGCATTCATCATCCCACTTAAATTTAGCTTCTTTGGATAATAATTTAAATAAAGGGGTAGCTAGGCTTGTAAATTCAGAATGAATCTTCTATAGTAGCCAACATGTCCTAAAAAGCTGCGGACTTCCTTTTGTGTGGAAGGTATTCTGATCTGTGTGATGATATAAATATTTGTCGGATCAACTCTCATGCTAGAACGGGAAATGTGATGTCCCAAAACAATACCTTTAATGAGCATCATTTTTTATTTTTCATTACTTAAGGAAAGGTTAGTTTCCTTACACCTAATCAAGACTTTTTCTAAATTGGTCAATGCTTCCTGGAAGTCTTGTTTATGGACTGTAAAGTCATCCATGTAGACTTCCACACAATCATTGTCCAGTCATAGAAAATGGCTAGGACAACTCTTTTAAAAGTGGCTGGGGCATTGCAAAGTCCAAAAGGGAGCACCCTATAAGAATATGTGCCCCAAGGGCAGGTGAAAGTGGTCTTTTCCTGGTCTTCGGGTGTTATTTGTATCTGGTTGTAACCACTAAACCCATCCAAGAACGAAAAATACTTCTTTCCGGACAGGGTATCCAACACCTGATCAATAAATGGTAAGGGAAATTAATCCCTCTGGATGGCTTTGTTTAACTCCTGGAATTCTACACATATCCTCCACTTACCATTTTTCTTGGGAACTATGACAAGTGGAGATACCCATTGACTATCTGAAATGGGGTATATGAGATTGTCTCGGAGGAGCTCTTGCAATTCCTCTTTTACAATATCTTTAAGGGCTGGATTCATCCTTCGTTGAGGCTGTCTGACTGGTCTGATTTGGTCATTAGTGTAGATATGATATGTTCATGTGTCAGGGTGAATGCCTTTCATGTCTGCATAATCCCATGCAAAGGCATCAAATTGTCTTTGGAGCATTTCAATTACTTGTATCTTTTGTTCTGGTTCCAAACTAGAGTTGATATACAAAGGTTTTCTCGGGCTAATCTCAACAAGTTCAGTAGTTTCTTCATTATATGAGGAGGCTGGTGATAAAGTGTATAATTGAGTGATATCAAGGTGCCAAGTTTGTTGAAATTCGGAACTAAAAATATGTGACAATTCTGCAAAAGACCTTGGGTATTCAATGCAATTTGTGTCAGCCAAAAATATGCTTAAGACTTGTTCATATGATTTTTCTTGTATTCCTCTTACTTGTTCAAGTCTTAATAGAGGTCTGATGCAATCTTCCTCTCCATAAGGGTTTTCTAACCAAATAGGTATTTCCTATGACGGTTGGGCAGGAAGGAAGAGAACAAGTTTTTGGCTATGTGTGCCATTGGATATAGCCATCTCACCAGACCGACAGCTGATAAAGGCATATGCTGTGGCCAACCAAGGGTGGCCAAGAACCACAGGGTGTCCTGGTTTGGAGGATGATTTAGAATAGATGACTAAAAAGTCTACTAGATATTCCCAAGAAGCTAGGGTGATTGTGACATCATCTAGACTTCCTGCAGGGCTAATGACTGACTTATCTACCAACTTGATCATGGTTTGGGTTGGTCTTAGTTGATTGATTTGGAGCTTCTGCATAGTGTCAAAAGGAATTACATTAATAGCTGCACCCAAATCAATGAGTGTGTTTGGTAGAGAAATGCCATTAATTTCAATAGTGACAACTGGGTTTCCAAGATCATTATATTTGTATGGAATTTCATAAATGAACTCAGATAATTGTCCCACTACCTAAACAAGAGGAGGTTCCTTCTTCTTTCTTCCTGGCTTCTTAATGTAAAGATCCCTTATAATTTTGGTGTAAATAGGGATGTCCTTAATAGCTTGTAGCAGAGGTATTTTTATGCACACATTTCGTAATTCATCTTCTATATCTATGTGCAAGGGTGGGTCAGGTTTCTTCACTAACAGTCTTTCGGGGTAAGGTGGAAGATTAATTTGTTGGGGTACTCGTACAGACTGAGAAGTGATTGGGATAGGAGGAGAGGCCTCTTCTTCTACAGGGGTGGTTTGAGTGTTTTCTTCCTCAGAATGAGTATCATCTTCTTCCTGAATTATTACTGTAGGATTTGATTGGTTTACAACTTTCCCCGATCGTAGTTGAATTTCATAGGTGGGAAAGGTTTGAACTTTTGTATTCTGTATAGGGTGGGTGGGTCGATTATTGGGGTTAGGGACTGGCTGGGTAGGGATTGTTGTTGGTCTCAGAGGATTGTGGGCAGCTTGGTTTTGTGGTTGTTGATTGGCATTTATAGATACTTGCTGCTGCTGATTAGGATTCAAGGGGGTTGTAAATTGATGTTGTATAGGAGGTGGGAGTAAAGCTTGTATCTGTGGTGGGTTGAATCCAGGTAGTAATTGGGAAATGTTTGCAGGGTACTGTGGATATGTAGGGTAAGAGGGATTTCCATACATAGGTCCCCTCCAACCTTGTTTCCAAGGCTGAGTTTGCTGAGGTGTCCATTGTGGATAAGTCATTGGGGAAGGACCCCATTATTGTTGTTGATATTGTGTATTAGGATCATAAAATGTATTGGGATTTTGGGCTCTCCAAGGTATTCTAGAAGGGTATTGTTGTTCTTGTGAGACTCCTCCTCCCCTATACATGGCTTGTAGTTCAAGCAAGGTTGGACACTCAGATGTGGGGTGTTCTAGTGTACACAGACCGCAGATTTCTATGACATTTAATGGACATTCTTTCTCGTTGTTGTGCTTCTTTCGGCATCTATGACAAAATATTGCTAAAGCATCTTCTTCTTGTTTCTTTTTCGGTTTGAGAGTATCTATTTGGTTACTGATTGTGCTCAAAATGTCCATTTTAAAGTTCTCCAATAAGTTTCCTAACTCAATTATGGTGACAGTCCCTAAACTTTGTTTTGTATTTTTGCTAAAAGGATCTCTTGGTCCTTTACCTATTTTAGCTTGTCCTCTTGAGTATCTCCTACAATAATATGTAATTTCTGAAAAAGGTTTTTGGTGTACATCTCCTAAACTCAACAAGTTTAAAACTTCTATGCAATCATCCCTAAGACCTTTCAAGAATACAGTTCTTACTACAGCTGGGTCTGAAGTGAATAGTTTTGAATTTTGATAGTTGTATATGAACCTTTCTAAGTAGTCTCTAGGACTTTCATCTTCTGTTTGATGCATTTTAAAAATGTCGTTTTTAACATTATCCTTACAATAGTCTTGGTATTTTCATAAAAATGTGTCTTTCATTTGATCCTAAAAAAGGATTGTATTTTCTGCTAAGCTCATGAACCATCTTAAGGATGAATCTTTCATTGTAGCAGGAAAAAGCTTAATTTTTTAGGCACCGTCTAAGTAGTTATAACTTCTACATAATATGTCAAACTCAAATAAAAATAAATCTGGATCTTCAGTTGACATACCTCTGAAAGTGGGTAACGATGATAGTGGGATATTCTTCATGCTGACGTTTCTAGAAATATCCAAGATTGGAAACCCAAAGGTCTCAGTCTCTGTAGCTTCATTTCCTTCTTCTTCTGCCATTCTACTGATGGATGGTTCAGAAACTGGATTTTCTGTGTCTCCTAAATGTTCAGCAGACTCACGTTTTGCCTGTCCCAATACTGATTCTTTTGTTTTAGGTTCTCCTTCTGAAGCCTCGTTGGCTCCCCTTGAATTTTCTGTTGGTGGAATTTTTCCTGCACCAGTGTCAGTTGGATTAGTGGGGGGGTTTGTTTTTGAATCTTTGGAGCTTACAATTCTACCCTTGTTATCTCTATATCTATGCATAAAATGGAAATTTGATTCTTTAGCTGAATTGAAATCCTAATTCTATCTAGAAGGTAAGAAGGCAACCTGGCTTCGAAGAACCCCACTCTAGTGGCCGCGTGGCTCTTCACCCACGTCTTAAACATTTTATCCTCCTCCTTCAAGCAACCTTTTAAAAAATTTATGCAAACAATCTAAACTAAAGATTACTTCCCACCGTTTGCAACTTCCCGACAACGGCGCCAAAATGTTGTGCTACTTATATGTCTAATATAATGCACTCATTAATTATCAATCTGGGATTTGTAATCAACAGAGTTACAAGAGACCAGTAAGAAAGGTAATTCCTAATGTCGTGAGTATAGAATCAAACTAGATTATGTATGTTGGAAACAAATCAAGATAGCAAACTACAATGCACTTTGGTTGTCTTTCACAGAGAGGCTATCTATTCCATTATGGCACATGCAAGTATGAGATGGAATTGGTTTGATAGATCAACTTTGATGTCTGACCAAGAAAACTAATTATGCAATCCACACTTTCTGAAAGGAAATCACACATCAATCAACATAGCATGGGTAGTTCAACAGTCAATATGTTAGTTCTGTTGTGGTTCACAATGAACTTCTCTAGTTCTTCTCCAAGTAGTTTTGACTATTTCTGCCAACAGCTATGATCACTCAAGGAAATCAAACTCATGAGAACAAAAACAGAGCATATGTAAAAATAGAGCAATTATAGAATGGAAATCTTAATCTAAGCTGTAATGCTATCATCTAACAGAGTTAAAGCTTTAGCTAATTCAATGTTTATACTATTGAAAACAAACACTAATGCTAATCTACGGAGAGGCTGACCTTTTTTGGGTAGTGGGCCCTTGCCACTTCAACAGGTCAGTTGTTGAAGTCTATAGGAAGCTTTCTTTTAACACACACATTACTCTCACTCACACTTCAAAACATAAAAACAAAAACTCTCTTTAACAACTCAACTCATTCTTAATCATAGATAATCATAATATGGAGATAAATGACATTCCATTAATCTTTACTTAGGATATGTTCTATACTATCATACGTTGCTTACATATTGATGATATGCTAACTCTCCTACCCTTCTACCATCCTTGCCACGACTATTTAATAGTCTGAATTGTGAAACACAAGGAGGCGAAGTGATTTGCAAATCATTCTGTTGTTTAAGTTTTATCATTCGCTTACTTCTTCAGCTTCATCCTCATGAAACGAAGTGCATGAGGATGAGGCAATTAACAAATTGTTCTTATCATAGCCTTGCTAACCAATTGACTTAGGCGAGATCTAGCACTTAACTTAGTGCATTAGGCTCTTCCATATTAGTACCGGATCGTAATAGGCAGATGGTACCGGATCACGACAGGGCGTAAAAGGTGGTACGGGATCATAACAGAGCATGGTCATCGGTACTGGATCATAACAGAGCGTGTCCGTTGGTACCGGATCACAACAAGTAAGATTTAGTACCGGACACGTTCGGTACCGGATCAGACAGCAACAATCTTGGTGCACAGGTATCGGATCATGACAGAGATGATACATGAACACTAGACATCTAGGGGTCAAAGATTCACATATGACAAATCGAGCATTAGTACATGAAATATTTAATTCCTTAACTCAATAAACCACAAAATACATGAATTAACCATACTTTACCTTATGACCTTATTATTGGCAATTGGTAGCATTCTTGTCATTCACTCAAGCTTTAGGTAGGTCCAAAAAGGTATAGGTGAAGAGTATAATAGGGTAATGAGAATGTCAATTTCAGGTCTCAACAGTGACACTATGATGTTTCTCACTTGGTTTCTTGGCAACACCAAGGATACTTCATCTGGACTACACATCTTCACCTAGAGCATACCCATACTTCATTCTAAGCTACTGATGAGTCACACTCCTACTCTAGTGCAACTCTTGTATACTAAGACATTCATTAACTTCTTTACCACTTAGTCATTTTTAAGCATAAATCCAAGAACATGAGAAGCCAAGAGAACAATAGTGAAACAAACAACAGAAAAAAAGATATAGTGCGAGCAACATAAACCATGCCTAACACCCGACTAAGTCTTTCTTATTGTAGAACAATTACAACATGAGCATTACTAGCTCGGTTTACAACTTCCACAGAGTCAAACGACTCACCTCACCTCACCAAGGCACTCATGAATAGATCCATCACCACAAGGCTCTCTATCACAACCATATTCGCAACCACTTATGGTGCACCTCAGATGTGCCCTCAACCGCAAACTTGTTGTCTCTTCCTTTCCATAGACTTCACAGATTTTGGTTCTACCTCACACATGCCTCCAACAAACCTGTGTTTTTAGACTTAGCCAAAATATGCACAAGAGAAGTTCTCCCAACTCTATCCACCGAATCCTCCTCAAGGAAGCACAAGTTTGTCCATGTGGAGCGACTTGGATCCTTGAGGGAGCTACCTCTCTTTGTGTGCCTCAGAATGACAAAGCTCTCTTGTTCTCTTTGTCTTGCCAAAACTTTCTTTCCTTGATTTTGCACCCTTATTCTCTTATAGGCTCTCCAAAGGTCACCATCACAAACTGTCATGTCCTTTGGGGGTGTCGAGCCCCTTCGTGAACCCATGTGTCTATACGAATCATCATGCCCCTTCACAAACCTGGTCACCCAAATGAATCGTCGTGCCCCCTCATCGACCCAATCGCCCAAACAAATCGCCGCACCCCTTCACGGACACTATCGCCCAAACAAACCCATGCGTGCGTCAAGAATTGTTTCCTTGGGACCAACGCATCGAACCTTGGCATGCCCCTCATGTCGGCATGCCTAATCTCTTGGTCGCTTCATACTTCGACAAACCCCTTGGCACGTTCGCATGCCCAAGATGTCCACTTGCTCAACTTGGGTGTCGGAGCAACCCCAAGGTTCGTCTCCTCAAGGAATTAGGCTAAGGTCTCTGCGCGATCTAGTCGAAGACCTTATAGATCTGAATTTAAAAATATTTTCCACAATACAAACCTTCCTAACCTCCTAAATCTTCAAAACTGTGATGATCTTGAAAAACTCTCAATGTTTTTTGAGTACATATATACAATTTTAAAGTAATCAAAATAATCTCATATAAATGTTAATCATCATCATATTAATTAATTAATTAAAATTTATGTTTATTTATTTAATTAATTAAAAAAAAAACTGAAATAAATTAAAATTTGATTTACTAAATTGTATGAATGATCACTATCTATAAAGTTTGTTTCTTGAAATAGCTAAAAGTTAAATAAGTATAAAATATAATGTAAAATAATTTATTATTATTATTATAAATATAAAAATGATAAAATCGATTTTAAAATATAATGGAAAATAATTTATTATTATTATTATAAATATAAGAATGATAAAATCGATTTTATTTATTTGTTAATAATATTAACGTAAAAATAATATATTGAAATAAAAAAAATATTATATAAATATAAAAATGTAAAGATGAGAGTGTTAGAGAAAGATGAAAATCAAGGAGCAATTTTTTTCCGGGTTAAAAAGAAGATGAGGGTGAAAAAAAAAAGATGAGAGTGTTAGAGAAAGTATATAAACCCAAACTAAATAAAATGAATGGAAGAAAAAACTGATTTTTGTTGGGTTCTACTGGTTTACTAGACTAGCACAGCTGCAAAGTGGCTGGTGTTGCGGCTGGTGAATGCTGAAAGTTATCTCGACGGACATTACTCTGGTGAATTGAAATGCACGGACAGCTGAAACGCACATAGAGCTGAGGAAATTCAAAAGTTAATCTTAAATGTGGTAATTTCAAAGGTTAATCAGTTAAACGTGGCAATCATATGGTGGTATAGTAATTTCTTAATATGATTAGGTAAATGTTAAAAAGTAAACAAGTTAACTGATGCATTCAAAAATACAAGGAAGTTATGAAGAGTAAATCACATTCATTGATTTGGGAGGATGACTAAGAATATTCCATCATTTTCAATTGTTAGCCATCATATTAGAATTTTAAATTAAAAGGTGATTAATTGTGCCCATCTCCAATAGGTATACACCTTTCGGTGTAATTAATGCTTTGCCACGATGCAGACCCGGATTTGACTCCCAACTGGTCCAACATTGTTCGGCCTCTTTTGTGCCACTGATGTATTTTATCATTAGTTATTTATCAGTCATTTGCCACATGCCTGACCAATCTCAAATCTCGTCTCATATTCTTCTTCTTCCTTCGTGTTATTCTATCTGGCTTGCATCGTTTGTTTCCTTATTGGTGGTTAGGGTTACACTTTTGATCTATAAAGATTATTCCAAGTTGCAAACACAACTCTAGTTGTTGTGAGTAATCCCACCTGTCCGGCAGTGACCTGGGTTCAATCCCCGCAGCGACGTTTAGCTTTACTCGTGGATGCGGTTTTTCCTCAATTTAGTGGTCGTTATTGCAACATCAATAATCAATGAAAGAACGACGAGCGATCCTGATTTTCAGGTCGATTGTTTTTGGTACTTTTAACTTAAAAATGAAAGTGTAACGTAGTTGGTCCTCACGGATCTTGTGGTTGTAACTGTAATTGCCTCCTGATATGTCGTGAGTTCGAATAGCTACAATAAAAGGAATGATGAAGAAAATTATGTGGTGCTAAATAGTATTTTCTTAAATCCATATTTAATATTAGAATTAGGCTCTTCATATGTATTATATAAATTAATGGAATGATGAAGAAAATTATGTCGTGCTAAATAGTACCTGAAAGTTTTCTTAAATCGATATTCAATATTAGAAGTTGGATCTTCGTATGTATTATACAAATTAATGAAATAGTTTTAGCACCTGAAAGTTTTCTTAAATCGATATTCAATATTAGAAGTAGAATCTTCGTATGTATTATACAAATTAATGAAATAGTGATATTCACAAGTTGAAAAAAGTAGTGGAGAGAAATTAAGGTTGGTGATATTCTTCAAGATCATTTGTGCATTTTCATTTGAGAACCTTTGAGTCAACTCGACCTCAATGAAGATTGCTAGATTTTTTTTTTTTTTTTTATAAGGAATATGTATATGTTTATTTTTTTTTTTTTTTTATATATATTTTTTTATATCTTATAAATTGTTAGTTATATTCACAAGTTGAAAAAAGTAGTGGAGAGAAATTAAGGTGGGTGATATTCTTCAAGATCATTTGTGCATTTTCATTTGAGAACCTTTGAGTCAACTCGACCTCAATGAAGATTGCTAGAACTCTTTTTTTTTTTTTTATATAAG
>JZKD02S1697441.1:20132-31429 GCA_000966675.3 Picea glauca
TATTTATATCTTATAAATTGTTTTACAATTTTGATTGTCATAATTTTTGTGAAACCAAAGTTGTGATGTATGTCCATATCAAAATTATAATGTCAAAGATAGTCATAACTAGGGTGTTATATTCAGCGAATTGTTTAAAGGACATTTGAAAACTAGAAAACCAAAAAGACTATATTCAAAAGAGAACAAAAATATTAAGATTTCTATTTTTTCTAAGACTAGGGTGGCGTAGAAGGCCCTGCATCACTTGGAGTCTTTTGCTTCTTCGCCTCCTCATCAACCTCTTCCCCATCAATGGTAATCAGGTTGGAATTGATACCTTGAGAGCCTGAAGTACCCATCACATCCACTAGTTCAACATTGTTCTTGGATCCCAATCCTTCACTTCAAATTTGATCTCGAAGGCCACTCTACACAACAATGTGAACTTTGCTTCAAGTCTTCTAATTTTGTCCACGGTCTTTACTTGTCTATCCTCCTTTTCATCCATTAACAAGGCGATGAGAATTTTTGCAATAGAACTCCATAGCCCTGAAGACTTCAGTATCTTAGGATTGAGTGAACTTGTGTCTTCAACCCAATCCTAGAACTCTTGCTCAATTATTTGCTTCAAGGTCTCCTTACTTCTCAATCTTATTTTTCCTACTAGTTTATCCATTCTTTGTTTTTTTTTCTAGTGGGATATGCTTATAATAGATTATCTTGGCCTGCTTGGTAGCTCGTTCTGCTCCTGTGCCCTAGGTCCTTTGAGAGGGATTCCTTTTCACCAAAGGTTTATGAGACTCCCTGTACTTGGTGCCTCTCTTACTAGATTTTTGTAGGTTGTAGGCCTTTTCTTCCACCATTGGAGTATCATTGTCAAAGAAAATGAGATTGTCTCAACCTCTTGTAGACTAGTCTCCTAGAACCCAGTTCTCCTAGCCCCCAGATTGCAAATAGGGATGGACCATCTCCATGAGGGAGAAATATCCCCTCAAGCTTCCAACAGAACTAAGAAACAGTAGGGGCTAGTTCCACCTAAACAAAAAATCTCCTATAGTAGCCTTTAAAACAACTAGACCAATTAACACAGCCACCTTAAAACACCCTTTAAACCTCCTCAACAACATGCCAAACATGAAACTTTCCACCCCTCGAGTTAATCCCCTAATGCCACACAAGACTAAGACAATGCCCAGGACCAATATTAAACAACATAAAACAACTAGGCCTAAAAACAGAGCCATGGGTAACAAGGATACCTTGAAACCAACAGCGTCGAGGGAGATAGGAAGCTTCTTGGAGAAGCTCGGGGAAAAACCACTTTCCACTGGACCGTTTGAAACTATGGATAGATGAAACATAGCCCCACCCTCTGACTTTGACTGCACTCCACTCTAGGATAGGAAGCACCACCACCTTGACACCCAGAAGCTCTTACCTGAGAACACTTCGCTCCAAATGAAAACCAGAGATACCTAGGTAGAGCTTCTCCCACAAGGAGGGGCTTGAAACTGCATGCCCAAATAAGAACCCCCGGGAGCTTCCCACACCGAATGTAGACACCTTGACGAGACTTGAGATCAATTCAATAAGAGAAACATTTCCACAGTCCTTCTTCCTCTAGTTACAACTACTTGTTCCTTCCTGATCCATGATCACATACTCTATCTGATAATCCCCCACATTAATGTTTCTACCTAGTCATAGATTAATTCCCATCATGTGAAAAACACGATTCCGAGTGTTAGTAATCTGCAGTCACTTCCTCCCATTATCTCTGTACCTCCAACATTTCCTAGTATAAGAAAATTTCATCACCATTTTGTGTGGGTAGACGATGGTGTAACTCATCCACCACATTTTCATGCAACCCACAAACCATTACGATAGTCGATGATCGTGACCTTTCAAGGTTATACGAGGTGGTGGATGGACTCATCACGTGTGAGGTCCAGGCCCCATCTCTCATCACCCCATCCTGGTGATAGTTATCCACCTAGTTCAACCGATGACAATCCTCTTTGAGTTGTTGGGAGATGTTTTGTGCCAACACAAAACCTTTGATGTAGTGCCCTAAATGATCCATTATATATGATTTTATTTTCTAGTCATGAAAACTATTATAAAATATTTTTAATAAATATTTAAATAGATTTTTTTATGATTTAAGGCCCGTGTGCAAGGAGGCGAGAATAATTTAATTTTATTGAAAATTCTCTAAGACTCTTATGATCCATGCATAAAACATATTTAATATGTATTTTTTTTCATCTCAATTGAAATATACAATTTGGAGAAAAAAAAGGGTGGTCTAAAAAAAGGTGATCTAATGAAATAAAGATCCATACTAAAAAGTCAATAAAGAAAGATACACTTAGAAATTGAATTTAATTATATTTTATTTACTTATTTGGCATTTTAAAACAATTTTTACACTTCCATATATTGTCTTGGCATTTATTTAAGCCGTAGCCTAAACGTTCTACGTTTTGATCCTTTTTTCGGGGATGTTTGCCCGAAATCCAGTGAGAAATTGTTGGATCTACATATTTGAATGGTTAATTATGTATAATCCAAGTGCCCCAAGGGTTTTTCAACACGCTGAATCCATTTGTGCATTCATAAATGCAATTTAAACAACATAAAATTATGATTTCTTCCACATTTATGTCGTCGGATTCCGGTGAAAAGGGCCAAAACATAGAACAATTAGACAACGCCTTTATTTAATAATGTATATAAGTAAAGAATTTAGACTTGGGATTTATTTAATAATGTATATAAGTAAAGAATTTAAGAGATATGTGTGTGTGTAAAAGTAAAGAATTTAAGGAGAAGTCGATAGTGTTATACTAACAATGTTATATGATTGTTGTTGAAACTAAAATAAAAGAAGATCTTAACATTTATTTCACATTATTTTGTGTATTATATTTTTATATATTTTATTATTACTAATATTACTAATTTATTTTTAAGGTTACAACCTAGTCATAAATCAAATTGATTTATGAGACTCCTTTGTTTGTAAGACAAGAGATTCGTTTGGAAAATTCCTATATTTTTATTAACATTCATTTGTTGAGGGGAAATAACTCAAATGATTAGGAGGTAGGTCTCACATTCTCTCCACCTAAGTTCAAATCCCTAATGAGATATTTGACCCATTGTGATAAGGTTAGAAGAGTAGATCCCCCCTAGGGATTGGACCCCCCTGACCCCCACAAGTGTGTCTTTGGATGTCTTGTACTTTGCTAAGTCATAAGTTCCCCGCTAGGCACTAGCTTATGGCCTGTTGGCACTAGCCTAGGTTTATAGTGGTAGCAAGTTGAATTTGAACCTAGGCCTTTCCGAGGTAATCCCAACTAGTTATTAATTCCCCTAGATCTAAAAAAAAGAAAATTTCACATTTTTTAAGGTAATAGACTTTGTTTAAGGCTTGAAACCACTAGACAGTTCTTGTAAACAAATTCAATTGTTATCCCATGAGTGTAATATGAGCTCCATTAAGAGGTTTTAGGCACTAGGGTGGGTATTGTGCCCTTGGACATGGTCCAAGGATGAAAATGTTTAAGTGGTTTACTAGGGTTCATGGGCTAGGGGGTTTCTGCATCAAGGGATTAATGGATAAGGTGGTTAATTTTTTAAAGGGTTAGTGGATAGGGGGTTAGAAGTTAGTGTGTTAGGATCCAAGTTTGGTGTTATTGGGTTAGTGGATCATGAGATTTGAGGATTTATAGGTCAACTATAATTAATAGTGGTTAGTATGATCAATGGTCATCAACTATGGTCAAAACTAGTCAACCATGGTCAATGAGGGTTAAGGGATAGTAATTTACTAAGGTGTGTGTGTTAGTGGGGTAATGGGTTTGTTATTTACGGGGTTAGAGGTCAGTGGGGTAGGTGTGTTATGAGGTTTATGGCTTAATGGATCAATATAATTAACCGTGGCCAATATGGTCAACCATGGTCAGTGATGATACATCAATCTAGTTAATGTAGGTTAACAATCAATGGGATACTAATGTTCATGTCTTATAGGGTTTGTGTGATAGAAAATTAGTGAGTTAGGTGGTTAAATTGAAATTAGGCTCTGATTTTCATTTTGTTACCATTTTATTTTTATTAATGTTGATTTGGATTGGATCATCATATAATATTTCATCTATCTTGGTGCTTTCTGGGTGGAAAAAATTGGAGTAATCAGCTTGTAGGGCCATTTTAGTGACAGGTCCGAGTTTGAAAAATTGGCGTTTGGAGCCTTCTAGAGCCAATTTGAGGCATTGAACAAATTTTTTGGGGGTTACAACATCCAAAACTTGTGCCCACACCCTTTACGCTGACCTACACACTAATATATTTCCAATGGTGCGAACAACACCTCATTCAGATCTCATATGTGAACGCTATGCCTCCCACAAGTTGACCTACCTTGTTGACCACCATGATACGAGTGGATGCAATGTCATCCCCCATTAATCACACATATGGGGCTAGCCATGTGTGGAATTTAAAGAAGAATCCTGAAGGTCCAAGCCTTATCACTAATTGAGGGTTCATGAAGTCAAAACCCTAACTCTAGACAATTATCAGACTATGTTAAATAATAGGCTGTTGGGAAGAGAAAGGGTTCCATTCTTTAGTATTATACATGTTCCAGTGCCGATCAAAACATCTAAAAGTGGTACTTTGAGATAATAATAAAGGAGGAGCAATATTTTGTAGCATCCTTTCAAGCCACAATGTCAAAGGTAGATCCACAATGAGTGCCTCTTTCTTTGTATTTACAGTGCCATAATTAAATAAAAGAGAGAAGAGCATAGGCCTCACCTTCTAGTTGGGTTTTCTCTTGTATTGGGTTTCCTAGGATATATCTTGTGTTCACTTGTGTAAGAATGGTGTGTTCTTTTTCCCATTTATTTCATTTTTGTATTTCAATTATTTAGTAAATCTAAGAAAATCTAGTAATTAATCAATCTGGGATCTAAGGAAAATTAGATTGCATAGTCCAAATTTTATAATATTATAAGATTTGTTGTGATGAACTGTTCCAGTGGAATATCCACTGTAGTTTATAGATCATATTAGTATCATAGCAACTTTATTTGGGGTATTTGTGGAAAGTTACAAGATCAAGGAATTGGCTTAAGAAGAAAGACGCAAAATCTTAGCCATGGCAGAGGAGTCTATTCAAAAATCCCTCTAAATACACGAGAGGATAGATTTGCGAGGCTGGAAGAGAAAGTAGTTGATATATCTCACAATATGACCCTCCTCATGGTGGCTCTAGAAAACAAGCTTGGACCGTCTGGGAGGTTGGAGGCTTTAATTCAAATATTATATCATAGGGGAAACCAGGAGATAATGAAGATCCATAAAAGGAGTTAAGGAAAGAGCTTGAGAAAGAGCAACCAAGTTCCGGTGCTATTACCCCTTCACAATATTTATTTAAAATGGAAGAAAAAATGGATATCAAACCATACCAATGTGAGATCGATGCAGTAAAGTTGAATCATTGGTTGCAACAATTAGAGGTCTATTTTAGTGTCCACGATATAGAAAAAGAGAAGAAGATTTTATTTTCCAAACTAAAATTAGAGGGCCATGCATTAACCTAGTTGGAAAGTCACATGGAAACACTTAGGCTGGAGGGTGATCCACCAATAACTAGTGGGAGGATTTAAAAACCCTCGTTAAGTCCCAGTTCTACCCTATTGGGTATGTAGAGGACCAATGGATCTCTTGGAATTACTTTAGGAAAAGGCAAGGGTAGAGTGTGTAAGGGTACACCATGGAATTCATGAAGATGGATATCATGCTGGGTATCCCTCCCAAGAACCCAAATGTACTCCTCAAGTATTTGGGGGGTCTACAAAATCATTTGCGAAAGCAATTAATGCTCTTCAAGCCCATGACAGTTGATGAGGCTTGTGTGCAAGAACAATATATGGAAAATACCAGCCACAAAAAGGATAGCCAAGTGGTTCCAAATAGAAAGAGAACCAAGATGCTTCCAAGGAGGGAAAGAAGAAGTGGAAAGTGAAAGACAAGAAGGCGATATCCATTGCACATTAGTGCAAGGATCCAATTAATCATTATAACCATTGCAATATTGATGGTGAAACTGAAGAAAAGTGCTGGAAACTACATCCAGAGAAGAACCCTAAGAAATATATGAATGATGCCAAGAAGAAGAACCTTAATTCTAGCCACATATTCAAGAAATTAAGTAGAGAGCAGCTCATATGTGGATGAGGATATTTCTTTCACTTCAATGCAGAAGGAGGTGAATCTGGGTAGCCTTCATCATAAAGAAGAGAAGGACATGACAACACTCTTCCATTTCAAGATCCAGGTCAAGAAGACCAAGGTAGACACTCTATTCAATTTTGTTTCATAGACCAATCTCATAGTAGTCAATCTAGTCAACAAGCTTTGGTTGGAGGTTCATGATCATCCAAGCTCCTACCCATTGGGATGGGTGGCGAAGGATGCATAAATCAAGGTAAAGAGACAGTGCAAGATTTTTTTTTTTGTAAGTGCAAATTTTATTAACGAAGCAGAGTTAGATGTAGTACCCCTTGACGTGTCTGGTGTAGTGCTTGGAAGAGCCTACATATATATGAGGGATGCAAGCTTCATGTGGAGAGAAAACCAATACTGCATGATCAAGGATGTGCAGTCCTACATCATCAATGCACATAAAGGTAAATTGAATATCTTATTGGTAAGTGCCAACCAAGCGAAAAAGTTGATTAGATCTAGTAAGAAATATGTTTTTTTTTTCTTCCAAGAGAATCAATTGGGTGATGAATTGGTAAGATTAAAGGCATCCCTAGAGGGATGTACTAAAAATAATAAATGACAGTTGAAGGATTTGTTGAAGTCATACAAAGGAGTGTTCTAGGAGATTAAAGGAATTCCACCTAAGAGGTAAGCGAAGCATGAGATATAGTTGTTGCTTGACTCCCCATTACCCAATATTGGGTTGTACAGATAGTCCATTCTGGAAGCAGAAGAAATGAAGAAACAATTGCAACAACTGCTAGAGTAGAGAGTAATTTGACCAAGAACCTCACCTTGTGGGTCATGTATCATCATTGTACCCAAGAAGGATGTGACTTGGCGGATGTGTATTGACTATATATCATTGAACACGATTACACTCAAGAATCGATACCATCTGCTCAAGATTGATGATTTGCTAGTCTAATTGTAGCATGCTAAGTACTTCACCAAGTTAGATCTCAAATTGATATACCACCAGGTGCATGTCAAATAAGAAGACACCTTGAATACCACCTTCAAGACAAGGCAAGGTTTGTATGAATGGTTGGTCTTTCCATTTGGTTTATGTAATGCACCAACTACATTTATGACACTGATGAATGATGTATTGCACCCATATTCAATTTCATTTTTTATATTTATTTGGAAAATATATTGGTTTATAGCTTTACTTGGTAGGAGAACATCTCATATCTCATGAAAATGTTAGAGACTCATAAAAATCACAAACGATTGGATAACCTCAATAAACGTGAGTTTGATCAGTAGTCATTGGTGTATTTGGGATATGTGATCAATGGAGGGGAGTTCAAGATAAATCTTGCAAAGATGGAGGCCATCATAAAATGGATAGTTCCTACTAATGCCATTGAAGTTAGGATCTTTGTTGGGAAAAAATAGTATCTATAGAATTTCATAGCATCTTTTTCAGTGGTGGCTGCACCACTCCATGCTATAATATCTAGTGGTAAGAGTTTACATTGGGAAAATAATTAGTAGAAATATTTCGACGAGATAAAATGAAAGATCAATCAAGGACCAGTTCTCACATTTCCTAACTTGTAGAATCCCTTCAAAGTGGAGATACATGCATGTGGGTACGCTTTGGGAGAAATTTTGGTGCAAGGAGGTAAGCCAATTTGTTGTCATTTCAAGATGTTTCATGGGGGAGTTTCTAACTCCCTACATATGATAAGGAAATCTTTGACCTGGTTCAAGCTATTAAGAAGTGGAAGCATTATCTAATGGGTAAGGAAACCATTATACACACTGATCACTAGTCACTGTAGTATTTTTTGGCCTAAAGTAAGCTACAACAAAACAAACATTACAAGTGGATGGGTTTTTTGTAGCAATTTCATCTAGTCATCAAGTATAATAAGGGAAACACTAATAAGTTGACAACCATGATTTCAAGGCCACCCAAATCCAAGATTATATCTTTGGGAACTCTTGTGCACATGGAGCCTTTTACCAATGATGCATACAAAGAGGCATACACAAAAGATGAGGAATTTAAAGAAGTGTTTCAATAGATACAGGGCCAAATTCATGTAGAAGAAGGCGACGATAAGGATGATTATCATATCCATAATGGGTTTCTCTACAAGATAGACAAGATCTTTGTTCCTAAAAGTGAAATATTACATATTATCATAGAAGATCACACCTCCAACGTTGTAGGTCATTTTGGTGTTGGGAAGACAGTTACTAACTTACAAAGGTATGTGTACTCGCCTAGAATGCAAGAAGATGTAGCTCGATATATTACATGATGCATACTTTGTTGTACCAACAAGCCCAGTAACAAAAAGCAAGGTCCATACCATCCCTTACCTGTACCCACTCGACCATGGGAAAGCATTTCCATGGATTTTGTGGGTAGTTTTCCAACAACCATGAAAGGCCATGACTATATTTTTCGGGTATTTGACAAGTTCAAAAAGATGCGTAATCTTATTCATTGTAAAAAGAACATCATAGGACAAGAAGAAACAAACTTTTTCTTTGAACAGGTTTGGGTGCACTTTGGGATACCAAGTAACATCATCTCAGACATGGATATCGTTGATATTATGGTATCTACAAGAGGTATTAACCTCCACTTGTAACCTTTGACGAGACTAGAATATTTCGGGAAGCAATAGAAACCTTAAAGCCTTGGACAATAATCCTAGAAGACAAGTCGGCTAAAGAGAACAATTAATATTGAGTTTTAACCCCTGGAAAGAGAAGTCGACCCAGACAGCTAAGAAGGAAAAGTATAAATAGAGGGAGCTAGAGATCATTTGTGACTCACTCACTCGCAACTGCATAAGACCAGTTGTGCACAAGTTTGGAGAGGAGCTGCAACTGCAGCTACTGCAACTGCAGCTACTGCAACTTGTGTTTTCAGTTTTTCTGGCTTGGACTTTATGTTTGGTCTTTGTTTATCTTTGCTTGGTGCACTAGCCTTGGTCGGCTATTGATTTTCTATCAGAATTATTCTCTCTATCAAGGTTAAGGTGCTTGGGGGTGGCCTTTGTGCCTATGGTTGGGTGATAATATTGTTATATTGTCTATGTTTAAACGAGCACACCCTCTTTTCTAACAGGATATGGGCCCATGCCTCATTCATACAATCTAGCCACTAGAAGGAAACTAAGCCATAATATTATCAAGCTTGTTGAAGAATTGCTGCTAGGTTTTCTAGCAGGTGCAGTTACTGAAGAACTGTCGCTAGGGTTACTAGGAGGTATAACTGCAAACCCTAAAACATCTTGCCCAATACCTTATGATGGAATAACTTACTCAAGGAGAGGATATTCTAGTGTGCCTTAGTCCAACACACCTATTGGCACTCTCAGAAGGAAAAAAAGTCAAGGTTGATATTTTGGGTCAAAGTCAACATTTGACTAGTCAAAGTCAAAGTTTGACCAGTTATCAGTCAACAGAAATCATGAATGATAATCTACACTATTCAACTCTTACAGGAACTCTTAAAGATGACATGTGTGTTAGCGTCGGAAGTCACTCCTGGATTGCTCCTGGATTTCTTGCAGGAGCAGAGCCCGACACCCATCAGTTTTAATGTCACGATTGTTTTTTAAAGGGGTGATCAAATAGAGATAAAGGCTCGAGGAGATATCATTCTAACTCAGGGACTGGATCTAGTATGCATGGGACAAAAGAGGTCTTGATCTAACATCAGCCAGTGGGTTGATTAAAAGATGGTCAGGTGGAAGACTTGATAAGAAAGATGAACAAACAACTTTGGGCAACAGGCTTTCAGCATTTTGCAGAAGAAAGACTCTGAATGCAAGATCCGCTTGGTTCAGGGTCTCAAGAAAATGAAAGGGGACTTGACTGGATCCTCCAATTCCAAGTCACTCAGCGCTGGGAAAATCACAAGAACTGATTAGAAACAACGTAACTGCTACAGTGATCCAACCTACATCATCCTATAACAGCTACAGCTTGACTGGATCCTCCAATTCCGAGTTGTTCTAACACAGTGT
This sequence comes from Picea glauca, assembly GCA_000966675.3. Classification (NCBI taxonomy): domain Eukaryota; kingdom Viridiplantae; phylum Streptophyta; class Pinopsida; order Pinales; family Pinaceae; genus Picea; species Picea glauca. The sequence continues at coordinate 30,401 of JZKD02S1697441.1, forward strand.
AACAAAGACGTAAAAGAAACTGGCATTCATAAGACAAGAAGTCTCAAAAGTTCATACATAACCAGAGTATCAGTGGTTCATTAAAGCTTTACAGCTGGGAGCTCTGCTCAACCATCGATAGATACAAAAATGGCGAAAACGCCTACATATACTCAAAACAACAACAACAACAAAATTGAGATGCTGCATTAAACACATTGCGTCTGCATGGCTTCTAACAATCTGTGGCTGCCGCTTCTGAATGATCGTGCACCTGACAGCTTCATGGGTGAATCGACGTGCCTTTAATTCATTGCCAGACTTTCCCATTATGGCGGAGGCGATGTCTAACCACCACCAACTACTTCAATAACTACTTCATTGGGATTGAGGATGGCCCGGCCAACTCGACACCTTTGAGACGTGGACGGCCCCTCGCGCTGCCACCTAGATTAACTGTACTGCCTGATGACTGGGCGTTGAGGCCAGTGCGAAGGCTGGGGTGCATAATGGGAATGGTGGATGGGCAGAGGAGACATGGAGCGCGGGGCTTGAGTGGTTTCGGAGCAAAGACGGCCATACATATTCGGAGGGAGAGGGATGAAGCGCTCTTATGATGAGGCATAATGCCATAGGGAGATGATAGGGAAGTCATAAGGCGCGGGACTGAAGGAGGAGGGGAGGCGAGAGGTGATGAGATGAGGAAGGGGAAGACACATGGAGGAATACAACAGGTGGACGGGATAGGAGATGGGGTACAATGGGCACCTTATTTATGGGGGGCCGACATGGAGGGGAACGGAACACGCAGCAGATAATGAGTGGACGATGAGGTGCAGGATGGACCATATGGATGGAAAAAGGAGAGGCTAAAGGGAAAGGACCTTGCCACATGGCCAGGTGGGGAATAGGTGGCAAAGGGGGAAACGGTGTAAGAGGCGACACGACAACGAAGGGGCCCACAGGGTTAAAAGAAGAGCAGCTGAGGAGGCCGAGACTATCCGAGCGCCGTTGATCTGGGCATGTTGATCTCGGCTACTGAAAATATGC
>JZKD02S1697441.1:89345-101664 GCA_000966675.3 Picea glauca
TCGGATTGGCTCCAGGTGGATCGATTTAGCATAAGTGGTGAAAAAAAACGGGAAAGCATGCTTTTATATATTCATTACTTTAACATAGGATTAGTCACGTACCTCATATCTTACCACACATAACTATCTTTCAGAGTGATCATGCTATCCAACTGCCATTTGAGTTGCATGGAATAGTTGACATGATGAAGGGTAGTGTGAGAAATGACAATATGACAACTGGAGCAAATATGGAGTCCTTTCTGGTGATAATCAGTTGGAAGTCGTCGGATGTGAAGTCAAGTAATGATGAAACAACACTTTCTCTTAGTGAAGGAGGAAAAAGATAGCTACAGTATGAACAAATCAGCGGTGCCTCAACATGTAAAGAGTGTAGAGCTGGAGTAGCAATACTTGGCAAAAATGCGAAAAAGAAAGAGTGAAGTGGCAAGAAAGAATAACAGTGATCCGTGTATCAGTAGGTACTATTAGCACTCTGTGATTTTCCCAAGGCTGTGATGGCAGTCACAGAAGCAACATCAAAGCCACTTCGAGTCTTGGATCTAGCCCTCCAAGACTTGGAGAGGGATCTCTCTGTCTGATATAAATTTGTTTGAAGAGATATTAGGCTAGCTATGAAAGTATGAGGTTGGGGTTTTTGAAATATTTAGATGAGGATGTGGTTGACGAGTTTCTCAGATCACCATTGGGCTATGGGGTCTGTTTATAAGATAATGATCTAGTCAGATCTAGAGGTAAATGTCTCCACAGGGAAAGATAGTAACAGGTGTTGGATCATCTTAAGCTTGAATGGTGTCGATTGAGGAAGAAATGGGGGAGGAAAACTGAGCAAATGAGCAGTTAAGAATTCATAAACTGAGCTTTAGAAGAAAACATAAAGATTACCAAAGGATCAGATGCAGAGTATTCACCAATAAATTCTGCTCTATTACTATCATTAGATAATAGGAAATTGAAAACAAATGGCATGATAACTGGAAGAAAACACTTAACACAGAAGAGGAACGCCACCAACGCTGCTACACAAGAATCTTGTAAATCATTTTCTCTATTACTGTTGAGTCATTCGGAAATTACAGACAAAAACCTCCTGGGGTAGCAAGGCCCACAGTCCAGCCAAAAAAAAGGAGAAACTTCACACAGGTCGAACCCTTTTAAATTAAAATCCTATGAATAAATAGGATAGACCTCCCAATAAGTTTTGGAAGTCATTTTTAACCGCCTCGGCCAACAATAGCCACAAAACCCACAAATTTCTGAAACTGTCTGCCATGAAAGACGGACCGGTTTTTTGTGAAAAAGGGGTCCGAACAGACATTTGTTTCTCTTCAACGTTGACACCTGAGAAAAAAATGAAGGATTTTATTGGAGATGGGCATGTTCTGGACAAAAACCTCCTTTGGTTTCACCAAATTCACCTCCATATGTCCGTAACATCTCCTGCAAGATTGGGACTATAACAGAAAAACCGAAAATCCAAAAAAAGGGCCTCGAATATGGATTTGATTTTCCCTGATCGTGGCACATGTGAAAAAAATGAGAGAGGTTTTTGTTCTTCAGCCCGTGATGAGAAAAAACCTCTCTCGGATTTTGAAATTCTATCTTCATTTTCCCAGAATATCCTCCGGAAAAAAACATGTCGAACAGGCAAAAAATGGTGAAAATGGAAAAAACGGTTTTGTTTTCGGGAAGGCGGTATTCCGGACCCCCCTGAGGTGGTAAGTGGTTTGTGGTATGGAGTGGAGGAGGTCCAATGCGATGGATGGGTGACACATTGGGACAGGGCCCGCCGGGAAAACCGCTTCATTCCGGACCCCCCCCCCCACCGTTAAAGGCAGAATGGTCGGGGGGGTTTGGAATTCAATCTCAACCGTAGATCTATGCGCCAACCTCTCAGCCATTCAGATGTGTGCCTTCTTTATACCCAATTCCGGACCCCCCTGCCGTTAAAGGTAGAACGATCGGGGGGGTCCGGAAAATCTTGTGGACCGTAGATCTCAGCGCCAGCGTCTAAACCGTTCATTTATGCATTGTCTTTACTCTGTGAGCGCAAAGTCATATTTTCTCCAAAACTTAGGATAAGTGCATTATGTGGATTTTGTGCATTGTTTCCCTTGAAAATAATTTGCACAGATGAAATATTATTTGCAAACCTATACACCCAGAGTGAAAAATTTCCAGTCAACAGATGATCCTATGAATTATAGGGTTATAACAGGTACTTCGACCAAAATGGCAGAGGTAGGTGTAAAAACAAATGAGATGGTCGGAAAAGAAAATTGTGAAAAGTGACCATTGTGTAACAGTAGGGAAATTGGCCAACTTATCGGAAAAAGGGTGTAATAGCAGAAAATTGGTCAATTTGTCGAAAATGAATGTAACAACTTGGAAATTGACTAATTTGTCGGAAAAGGGGTGTAACAACATGGAAGTCGTCCAATTTGTCAGAAATGGGTGTAACAACGTAAAATCGACCAATTTGTCGGAAATGGGTGTAACAGCATGGAAATCGGCCAAATGCTGCATCACTTAGTTTTTAGGAAGTTTCTCAACTTCCATCAACTAATCGTTTGCCTCCTTTTCTGTAGTCATCCCTGTTGTTCACCTGCACACACAAAAACTACTTGATACCCTTCAAGGCTAAATTTATTAGCATAGTAAACACAATCAAACAAAAACAAAGAAATTTAAATTTTTGTCGAGCTTATTTATATGCAAATTCTGAGCAAAATAAGTCCTAAGGTTGTGAAAGGGAAGGAGCAAGCTCCATTCCTTTTAAGAATTGATAACCTGTATTGGCTGGACATCTAAATTTGAATTCTGCCTTGGATAGTGGACGCTGATACAGGCGCAGATGATGACCACTTGCATGTAACTGTGTATCAGATCCATCAATAGTGATTAACCTGACTGTCCCATTGGGAAAAACAATGGCTACCTCATAAGGTCCTAGCCATCGTGTATGCAACTTACCCTGAAATTATTTAAAGTGTGAATCATACAACATAGCCCAATCTCCTTTCTGGAATAATTTCTTCTTGATGACTTGGTCATGCCATTTCATTCTCTATTGTTGAATCATCGAGGTTTGATGAATAGCATCCAAATGATTTTCATCAAGCTCATTGAGCTACTGCATTCTAGCCTTCTGTGCCATAGTCAAGTCAAGGTTGAATGCCGATGCAGTTCTTAAGGTTTTGATTTCAAATTCAATGGGAAAAACAAGGCTTTTTCCATATACCAGTTCGTAAGGAGAAAAACCAGTTGTGTTTCTCCAAGTAGTTCGGTAAGCCCATAGAGCTTCATGTAATCTATCTGTCCAATCCTGACGATGTTCTCTCACTATTTTAGTAAGAATGGCTTTGATAAATTTGTTGGTACTTTCCACCTGGCCATTGCCTTGTGGATGGTATGGAGAAGCTATTCTATGTAAAACATGATATTTACTGAGTAGGACTTCAAGTTTGTGTGATGTGAAAGGGGGTTGTCCATCAATTATTAATTCTCTAGGAAATCCAAACCTAACAAAGATATCTTCGAAAAGAAATGCTAAGACAAATTCTTCTGAGGCCCTAATGAATGCTTTCACCTCGACCCACTTGGTCATGTAATCTGTACAGACCAATATATATACTTTTTTATTAGAAGGTGGGTTAATGGGCCCTATGAAATCCATGGCCTATCTCTCAAAAGGTTCTAACACTACCTGAGGCTGGAGAGGCATCTCATCCCTACTATTTGGCTGACCCATTCGTTGGCAACTGTCACAAGTTTGACCGTATTTCTTGGCATATTGAAATATGGTGGGCCAAAAATAGCCCATCCTTAAAATTTTATGCCCGATCCTTTTATCAGCAAAATGACCCCCACAAGGGCCATCATGGAAAGCCTTCAGGAGATCATACACTTCATCATCCCTTACACATCTCTTGATTTCCTGATCCAGGCCTGTGTAGAAAAGGTATCCTCCTATCCAACTATAACGAGCACTCTTCTGAATAATCTTCCTTCTTTCTCGAGGAGATAAATGGGGAGGTACCCTCCCTGCAACCAAATAACTAGCAATGTCTGCATACCAAGGTGAGTGACCAGATACTGCAAACAAATGTTCATCTAGAAATGAATCATCAACAGGTAAATTATCATCATTTATATGTAATCTTGAGAGAAAATCAGCAACCACAATTTCTTTTTCTGATCTATCTACTATAGTGATGTCAAATTCTTGTAGTAGTAACAATCATCTTGTTACTGGGGCATTAGTAGTAGGTTTATTCATCAGATATTTAATTGTTTTGTTATCAATATGAATAAAAGTAGGATATCCAGTGACGTAATGCCTGAATTTATTGATTGCATAAACTACTACTAAGAATTCTCTTTCAGTAACTGTATTATTTAATTCAACAAGAGCCATGTTCTTGTTGATATAGTAGATAGCATAAGGCTCTTTGTCGTCCTGTTGCCCTAGTACTACACCGATTGCAGTATCAGAGGCATCTGAAGAAATGTGAAACGGAAGAGCCCAATTGGGCCCTCTCAAAATGGGAGATGTGGACAATTTCATTTTTAGATCTGTAAAAGACAATTCATAGTTGTTAGTCCAACAGAAGTCAACATCTTTTGTTAATAGAAAAAACAAGGGGGAATCTAGTTTGGAAATTTTTTTAATGAATCTCCTGTAGTATCCAACATGCCCTAAAAAACTTCTGACCTCTTTATGAGTTGACAGAGTTGGAATATCCAAAAATTACCTATATTTTGGCTGGGTCTACCTGGATTCCCACATAAGAAATGAAGTGTCCCAACACTACTCCCTCGCTCATCATCATATGGCACTTTTCTGTACTTAAAGAAAGATGAGACTGTATACATATTTTAATAAATTTTTCCAAATTAGTCAAGGCTTCATCAAAATCAATGCCATAAGGTGTAAAATCATCCATGAATATCTCCATACAGTCATTCACCATATTAGAAAAAATACCAATTACAACTCTCTGGAAGGTGGTTGGTGCATTACACAAGCCAAATGGGAGAACCTTGTAAGCAAATGTACCCCAAGGGATGGTAAAAGTGGTGTTATCATGGTCCTATGAAGCAATTTTTATCTGGTTATAGCCACTGAATCCATCATAGAAAGAGAAAAACTTTTTTCCAGGTAGATTGTCTAGAACCTGATCAATAAATGGCAGAGGAAAATGATCCTTCTGCGTGGCTTTATTCAGGGATCTATAGTCTACACAGAATCTCCATTTTCCATTCTTTCTAGGAACAATAACCAATGGTGAGACCCACTCACTATCTGATATAGGGTAAATTAAATCAACATTGAGAAGTTTCTGGAGTTCTTCTTTAACAATTTATTTAAGGTTTGGATTCATCCTCCTTTGGGGTTGGCAAATGGGTCAGCATTCTTATTTAATGTATATATGGTGGGTACATAGTTCAAAGGAAATGCCTTTCATATCCATGTAATCCCATGCAAATGCTTCTTTATGTTCAATCAGTAATTTCATCAATCGGCGAGTTTCAGCGTGGATAAATCGGGATTGATGTTCAAGGTTTTTCTAGGTTCAATTTCTACATCAATGCTCTTGGAACTGACTTTAGGAAACAATTCAGTTGTTTCATCATCTGTTGTTACAACGTTTTTTGTTACAGCGGTTGTTGTTACAACTTAATCATTTTGATTTTTAGTGGTTTCCGAGAACATTTATGAGTTTATGTCTTCCTGGACGACCGGTCGAAGACTCTAATCAAACGGTGGTGCGTGTTCCGTGTAACAACAGAGGAGTCACAGATAAAGCAACTGATTAATTCATCCTCTGTCTCATCCTTGAAACTTAGGGCTTTTCCTATGGTTAGCATAGGCATATCACTTTCATCCTCAGTGTCCATCCATAAAAAAAATTTAGGTTCCACACTAGGTGTAGCATGAGGATATAGGGTTAGGTTTTTTGTGTTATAAACATCAGAGATGGTCATGGAATCAAATATACAAGCAATGAAAGCATCAACCGTAGTTAACCATGGTCTTCCAATAATTAGAGGGTGCCCCCCCAGATGGGTTTTGGGTTGCAACACAACAAAATTAGCAGGATACTCCCATGAATCCACGAAAATGACTAAATCATCTATTACTCCTTCTGGTCTAATGGTAGAATGATCAACTAATTCGAGAATGGTAGGAGTAGGTCGGACTTGTGTTCCAATTTGCAACAATTATGTAGTTTCCATTGGCATGATGTTAATTTCCCCCCCTAAGTCGATTATCACATGGGGGATAGATGTATGTCCAATTTTGACAATGACTGTAGGGTTTCTTGGGTCACCATACTTAGGAGGTGGGGATTTTCCTAACATCAGTTTAGACAAATCCCCCACCACATGCATTGTGAGGGGATCCTTGGGTTTTTTTCCAGGTCTTTTTATACAGAGATCTCTTATGGTCTTGGCATAAATAGGGACATCTTTGATGGCTTGCAATAGTGGAATATTAACGTGAAAATTTTGCAATTCTCCTAAGAGATTGAAAGATGGTAATTCCATAGGTTTGGTAATTGTCAGCCTTTCAGGGAATGGTGGGTCTGCTGACTCTATTATAGTTTGGACTATTTCTTTTGTATCAGCAGATGGTCTTTCCCCTGATTCCTTGTCTGACTTTGAAGATGGAGCATCTTCAATTATTGGCTCGACTATTCTCCCTGATCTTAATTTGATTTCATCACAAGGCATGGGAGTAATAGACAAGGTTGGCACATTGTGTATGTCTATGTTCTGAACGACCTTGTTATTTGGGTTTGGGTTAGGTTGCACAGGCATCTGAGGTTGTAAAGGACGATTTTTCAGTGGGGCATTTGGGGGTAACTACATTTGTTGCTGCTGGTACTGGGGTTTGAACTCTTGTTGATAAGGGTTCGGTTGGTGATGGTTCTGATAACTAAGCTGCTATTGAGGGCCTCTCCAATATGGGTTCCATTTTCCATGATGATTCTGTTGCTGGGGCATAGGTAACCATGCATTGGGATCTTGGTAAGGGGTTGAAATCTGATGTGGAGGGGGAGCATTCGTCTGGCCATATAGTGGCTGATTGTTCCAATAACTTACATCCAGATGTCCAGACCTTTGTAGATTATACTGGAGTCATTCCACAAAATCTTCAAGGGTCTCATCCTCCTTCTGAGACATTTTGAACAATTCCTCCCTTTGTTCTCTTGTTCGGTAGTATTCTTGGTACTTGTTCAGGAAAAGATGCCTCATCTGTACCCATGTTGAAATGTTCTCTCTTCCTAAGCTCATAAACCATCTTAATGCATTACCCTTCAATGTAGCTAGAAATAGTTTAAGTTTTTGTGCAGTGGTAGTGTAGTCATAGCTTCTACATAAAATGTCAAATTCAAATAAAAACTCATTTGGATCCTCAATAGACAATCCATGAAAATTCAGCAAAGCTGAGAGAGGTATTTTTTTGATAGGATCCATCCCTCGTGTGGGAACATCAGAAATAGGAAAAACTAGGGTAGAGATAGTATTTTCATTGTTTACCTGATCTTCGTTGTTTCGTGGGTTCTCCTGGAGGAACTCCTCTTCATTTTCCCCTTGATTTTCATATGTGATATTTCTCTCAACTCAATACGAAAAGTGTCCCACTCTTCTTTAGTGACTATCCGATCGTTGATCTGATAAACCGCTTCTTCTGGATTTTCCCTATTTTGAACTATACTTCCCTGATCTTCAATGTTCTCTAGTGTTGCTTGCTGATTTGTTGGTGACAAATATTCAGCTTTGAATTCAACTTCAGCTCCAACCCTTGATGAAAATGATGTTTCAATAAGGGGTAGTTCTGATGACTGAAGATTACGTTTTCTTGGAGGATTTGCAGGGTGAAAAATAGATCCTGAAGAAGAATCGGCTCTGGCTATTATTTCATCAACAAATGTTTGTCTTCCCAGTGTAAGATTTCTTCCTCCACGTCCTATGGTACCTGTAGGGTTAGTATTTTGGGGAATACATCCTCGTGTTCCTCGATTCATGCAGACTAATCATTCCTTTAGAAAAAAACTAATGTGCTTACAAAAATCTATAATTATCTTCCCCGGCAACGGCGCCAAAATGTTGGGCACTTTAACTGTCTAAATGAATAGAGATTTAAGGTGTTAAATATAAATTGTCAACCCAGGGAAGTATATTATATCAAGATAATTGTGCACAGTCTATGCTAGATTATGGAAGCAACACTAATCTAATTGTAGTAGGGGGAAAAAAAAAGAAACAAAAATTATTACTAACACAATTATGCTGACACAGCTAGAGTTCTGCAAAATTGAAATCACAATTTGAAATCTAAACTGATGAATGTATAAGAATTCTGGATTACCTATTCTAATCTAACTTTCTATTTTACTTTTCCAGGAAGAAGTTCTCTACTAATTGCAGAAGGAAATATACTTATTTCAAGAAAGTAATCCACACTTTTATTTTCTTTTACGTGAAAACAAGATTTTAATCTAATGCAGAAAAAGGGAAAGTAGTTCTCCAACAGTGTTCAGCAATTGACAAATAATTCTCATGAGACAAACTTATGCGCATCTAACATGAAAGAACTAGAATGTAACAAAAATTGTATTCTAGAATTGTTTAACAGATAAACCATTCATATTAAAACAACTATTCTGGAATTCAAAACAAAGGGGAATCTATGAGGAAGGTGGGCCCTTTCCCTCTCACTGAATCCTCTCAAAGGAATAGTCTAAAGTATGCTAAATAAATTTAATCCACTCTTCTATTGATTTGCCAAAATATTGTGTACAATAAACTTTACTTCACTTCACTTTCCCACAGTCAGAATCTGTCCTTCTGATTACAAAAAGCTCTTCTATTTAAAGTCATAATCATTCAGTTAAAAACAAAATCAGAACAGCCTTGAGAATCCCCGATTCTCAAGTTGTTCGTATGATATCATTAATACAAGATCTAGAACTAATCTTGTAAGTTGAAACTGTTAATATTATGGTAGCTGCGGGAGGTATTTACCCCCACGTGTGAACCTGACGAGAATAAAAGACTCCGAGAAGCAAGAGAAACCCTAATGGGTTGGCTAATAACCCTAGAAGCCTTTTTGGCTCAAGAAGAAAATTTATATTAGATTATTAGCCTCCAAGAGAAGAATTCGGCCATAATTAATAATAATATACTGAACAGACACATATCCAAAAGGAGAAGTCCACCCCAGCAAAACTGGCAGAACCACTATAAATATAGGGCGCCAGTTCTCATTTGACAGCATCTCAGAAATGCAGTTCCTAGTTTGGTGCACACTGCAGTTCCCAGTTGGTGCGCACATGTGGAGGAGAGTTGCAGGTGCAGCTGCAGCAACAGCTAGTTCTCAGTATTGGCTTGAATATATCTTGGCTAGGGTTTGGACTATCTGATCAGCTTTTTGTGATGTGCTATCCTTGGGGAAAGGTGCACTACTCTTTGTTTGGATATCTAGCCTAGGGTTTGCTTCTGGAGGAATTCTCAGTCAAGGTTAAGGTGCTCAGAGGGAGGCTTTGACCTATGGTTGGGTGACGAGGGTATCGTCAATGGTAAAAAGAGAAAACCATCTTCTATATTCTAACAGGTTATGGGCCCACACCCCTTCAGTCAACCTAAAATGCTGGAAGGAAACATAGCCGCTAGACATTGAGCTCGTTGAGCAACTGTCGCTAGGGTTACTAGCAGGAGCAGTTTCCAAAAGAACTGCAGCTAGGGTTACTAGAAAAAGCAGTTGCAGAAAACCTAAACCTCTTGTTGAGGCACCTTAAGTGATGAGATTGACCTAATCTCCAAATAGATTAGTGTGCCCTAGCCCAGTGCATCTCCGGGTACTCTTAGAAGGCCAAGACGCGAAGTTTGGATTTCTGGTCAAATCTAGGGTTTGACCAAGTCAAGCAGCCATGACGAACTCTATGAAGTTTGAGAACAAGTTAGATGGAGCCTCTAACTTTAGAGCATGGAAGACAAGGATTGACCTCATCCTTGCTAAGAATAAAGTACTGGATATTGTGAAAGGAAAGATCGTGAAGCCAGAGTTTAAAGAAGGAGAAGAGAAGGAACCGCAGAACATTGCAGCTATGGAGAAGTTCAAATATGTTGACATCAATTCCATGAGTATCATAGTGGATTCCATAAAATACCACTTGATACCCTACATATCCCATCTCGACTCATCAAAGAAGATGTACGATGCCCTAACAAATCTCTTCTCAGTTAGAAACATTGGACAAGTTATGAGTCTAAAGAATGAGCTCTGTGACATGAAGATGAATGGTGACGACAACATAACATCATACTTTGTAAGGATATCCCAGTTAAGAGATCAACTACAAGTTATTGAAGAGATCACTTCAGAAAAGGAATTGGTGAACATAGTACTCAATGGTCTTTGTAAGACATGGGAAGCATTTACTACAAGCATGAACACAAGGAAGGAGTACCTGACATTTGAAGAACGGGACTTGCTGTGCTCAAGAAGAATCAAGTATCAATGCAAAATAGAAACCCCAAAAGAGGTACGATGATCAAGCCTTCACGGCAAGATTCAAGAACTTTAGGAACAAAAGGAAGCTTGGTTCAAGGAGGAAGCCAAATCAAGAGAAAGACATTTCAGAAATACAATGCTTCAACTGTCAAAAGTACAGTCACTACAGGAACCAGTGTCTCGAGCTAAAGAAAAGGAAAGAGAAAAATGAAGCATCAGTTGCCGAAGAAAAGGAACCTACAAAGAAGACTAAGCAAGATGGAAGAGACTTCTTCTACTAAAAAAGTAACAACATTCTTCTTATTTTTTGTACATATCTTTTTGCATCGTCTTTGTATGTATCTTGTATATCTATCTCTTGGTAGATAATGTGTTCCAAGAAGAACTATACCTATGGAAGAACAACAAGATTAAAATGAATATCATTAGATAATACACATGAAAGGATAAAATACAAATCATGTGGAAGCTACTGCAAGATAAGCCGAATCAATCATGAAGAGATTTAGAAGTCAAACATCAAGAGGAATTGGAGAAAGACTTATGACGACAACTAAGACGGAAGCATGGACTCTATTAGATGGAGGGAGCCAATTATATGCACTCTTATATAAAGCAAGGATTAGGAGGAAGCTAATCCTATGATCCATTGAAGATGATAAAAATATATATCCATAGTAGCAGCCATGAAAAGACAGTACGTGTTCAGTTCAGCTGCAAAAAAAGACTTCCTGAGAAGCCTTAAAGAATTCTTGGTTGTCCATCCAGATCCGTGATCTTATGATGAAAGGAAGAAGTGGAATCTCTAGAACATGGAATCTACAAGAAACTCCATGGACTCAAGAGATAATGAAAAACATGAAGAAGAACATGAAGATTCCAAGAAAGAAAGAAAAACCAGAACAACCAGTCATTGTATCAAGAATCACAAGATTACTAGCCTAATATGAACTCAATAAAAGCAATCAAGAAGAAGAACTTGAGGTCGTGATGAAGAACAGTGTATAGAAGACTTATGAATGAAAGCATTGCAAGATCCAAAACCAAAGGTTCTCCCAGATGGAGGGAGAAGACTATGATGATTACTTGTTCTAGTAAAACAGACATATCACTACATGAGTCATTATATCATCCGCAACATCCATGAGTTGGAATTCTACATCAGATAAATGCAAAGTATGTTCTCTAGAGAAATTGAATAAAGAACGTATGAAGAAAAAAATCAAGACTTTGAGGTATACCAGAAAGAGACTCCTTTATGCAGATAAGAAGAAGACAACTTGGTGAAGAACCTCCAGTGCACAACAGAAGCATGGTGAATATTTCCTATAACATCAAGATGACTACTCAGAAGATCAGATCTCATGATGACAAAAGAAGTGCCACATGGGTATGTTCCAGTTCTCCAACTATGATATACTCTATTGTTCATATCTACATGAATCCTTCACAAGTGTTCCAAACTAAAGTACAAGCATTACATTATCCATGATGAAATCCAGAAAGGAGAAAATGATTTCTCCAACATATCTCCACAGATAAGCAGATAAGCAGACATTTTGGTAAAGCTTCTATCCAAGATGAACGAGTTTGCGTACTCAAGATGGAAACAAATTCCTTCTTATTGGAAAAGGAAAAAATGACTCTCCAAAGTTAGGTGAAAAAACCAAAAATATTAGTTATCTTTGTAATTGAAAAATAGTCCAAATTGGACAGATGGTTTCCTGTTCGGAAAGTGGATTGAGATTTCTGACAGATAGTGACTTCCCATTGTAGTTAACATGGGAGGCAGAC